>JAWDGP010005477.1:70000-157500 GCA_033675545.1 Elysia crispata | reverse complement strand
AGACAGAGGCAGAGGCAGAGGCAGACAAACAAATATAAAGGCAGCGAAACAAGGGCAAATAGACTGACTGAGATAGAAACAGAGATTTCATGGGCAAATATGATTTACGCACTAAATATTTGTAGACAATATAAGGATTTTATCTGGCCAGCCGTCAGAGATTCCTCCATCAGATTGTAGGGAACACTACACAGCTGCCTTGAAGTACTGAAGACCGGCTTGCTTCGCGTGGGAAACTCAAAAACTGTGTCTCTTGTTCGTCTGTCTGATTGTTGGATTTTGATCATTAAAGTTATCAAAATATATCGACGTTGCTTTATTGCATCCTAAAACTGGTGACCCCGACGCTGAATACGCACGTCTTCGATCTAGATCTAGACATTCGCACACTGTTGCCAATTCTTTTCGCTCCCCTAGATCTAGCTTAGATTTCACAGAAATTATGTCTCAGCCACAAGGTGAGTCTACACAGGCACTACTTGCTGCCTTAACAAGTCAACTTCAGTCAATGACGGTACAGCCCAACATCAGCGCAGTTTCTCTTAAGCTACCAGAATTCTGGACCACATCGCCTGAAGTTTGGTTTGCACGAGTCGAGGCGCAGTTCGGTACCAAAAATATATCAACGGACCAAACAAAATATGACTACATTGTCAGTGCGTTAGATGTAAAGACGGCTGAGGAGGTACAAGACGTCTTGGTTAATCCTCCAGATGCAAACAAATACAGTGTTCTCAAAAGAGCCCTACTTAAAGCTTTTGGCAAATCGCAGGCCCAGCGGGACAACGAATTGCTGAACCTCAACGGTTTTGGTGACAGGAAACCAACTGCCCTGCTTCGGAAAATAAATGCTCTAAATGATGACCCTCAATCGTTAAAAAGGGCATTATTCCTGTCCAATCTACCTACTGATATACGCAGCATTCTCGCAGGCCAGGATTTCGGTGATATCCAAAAACTCGCAGAAGCTGCGGACCGGATTTGGGAGACACGAGTTGCATGTGTGCAGCAAGTTATCCACACTGCCGATAGCTCTCCTCCTGCTCCAGTTACAATCGAAGCTGTCTCCAGGCCTAGATTTCAGCCTCAGCGTCGCCCTGGATCCAAAGCCCCATCAACACAAGCTGTGTGCTATTATCACCTCAAATTTGGCCCACAAGCTCGTCGCTGCCAACCTGGGTGCAAATTTTCGTCCTTGCTGCCTTCGGGAAACGACAATGCCAGCCGCTAAGCGTGGCAGCAGCTGGCAATCCGCATCAACCAAACACGTTTTCTGTTGTCGACCGCTTATCAGGACGCTCCTACTTAGTAGATACTGGCGCAGAGGTATCTGTGTACCCTGCGTCTGTCCAAGAACGCAAATCTCAGCCACCTTCCTCTACCCTCACAGCAGCCAACGGAACTTCCATCCACACATGGGGTAAGCGCAAAGTTTTCCTTGCGATAGGCCAGAAAGGACAATACCAGCATGAGTTTTACCTCGCTGATGTCACTAGTCCTATCCTTGGTGCGGACTTCTTCATAAAACACGGACTTGCCATCGACCTGCGGGGTAAACGCCTTCTGTCCCTGGACAATATGTCTATTTTGCTTCGAGAGACCAAGTCTCCCCTTACCCTATCTGGTTTGGGATTTCCTCTAAAACATGAGTATGACAGTCTGCTTCAACACCTCCCCGAACTCCTCACGCCACATTTTCACCAATGCAACAATAAACATGGTGTGGAACACCATATCATCACTCAGGGTCCCCCAACTCATTTGCGAGCACGTCGTCTCGACCAAGCAAAACTCTCTGCCGCTAAAGCAGAGTTTCTCCAGATGGAAGACATGGGCATCATCCGCCGCTCCAAGTCCGCCTGTTCCTCACCTCTCCATATGGTTCCTAAAGCTGATGGTAAATGGCGTCCATGTGGCGACTTCAGGCGATTGAATGCCTCCACAGATGATGAACGCTACCCTCTTCCACACATACAGGACTTTAATAACCATCTGGCGGGTTGCAAAGTTTTTTCCAAGATAGACTTGATAAGGGGATATCATCAAATTCCTATGGCCCCATCATCCATCCCAAAGACTGCTGTTGTCACCCCTTTTGGACTCTGGGAGTTTCTCAGAATGCCTTTTGGCTTGAAAAATGCGGCCCAGTCATTTCAGCGCCTTATGGACGGCATACTCCGTGATTTACCTTTTGCCTTTGTTTATCTGGACGATATCCTGGTTGCCAGCCGTTCATCCCAGGAGCACGCGCAGCATCTTGAACAGCTTTTCAAACTCCTGTCTGCTAACGGTCTTGTCATCAACAAGGCAAAGTGTATCTTCGGTGCCGAGGAACTTGAGTTTTTGGGACATCATGTCAGCGCTATAGGAATTGCCCCTCTTCCTGACCGAGTAGCTGCCCTTCGTGATAGCAAACCGCCTCAGAACCGTACAGGTCTACAACGCTTCCTTGGCATGATCAACTACTATCATCGCTTTCTTCCAGGACTAGCTCCTATTCTTGCCCCACTCCACGCTCAAGCGAGTGGTAAAGGACAAAGTATTGAATGGTCTGCTGAGTGTCAAGCATCTTTTGATGAGGTCAAGGAAATTTTAGCGAGATCTGTACTGTTACATCACCCGCTACCAGATGCTCCCACTAGCCTCACGGTCGATGCATCAAGCACTGCTGTAGGCGCCCAACTCGAACAACGCCAAGGTCAATCTTGGGTGCCGCTCGCTTTCTTCTCCAGGAAACTGTCCGACGCGGAGAAAAAGTATAGTGCTTTTGATCGAGAGCTGTTGGCATCCTACAGTGCCGTTAAACACTTCAGGCATTTTTTAGAGGGAAGACCATTCACCCTCTATACCGACCACAAACCTTTGACTTTTGCCTTAAGCAATGAAAGTGATCGATCTCCACGCCAAACAAGACATCTAGCGTTCATCGCAGAATTCACCACTGATATTCGACACATTAAAGGTAAATTCAACGTGGTGGCAGATGCCTTGTCCAGAATCACCACAACTTCCAACGCAGCAGACACAATAAACCTCTGCCCTGTATCTACCTCACATCCCGTGGAGGTCGACTGGACTGACTTCGCCCAACTAGCTAAGGACCAGATCCAGTCTGGAGAAATGGCTTCCTATCGCACAGCCACCACAGGCCTAATCCTCAAGGACATTGATATTGGCCCCTCTACGCTCTTCTGTGACACTTCTCTGGGAGTTACGAGGCCAGTGCTACCCGTTTCTTGGACTCGACCTGTTTTCAACAAAATCCACGGTCTGTCTCATCCCGGGGTTAGACCTACACAGAAAGCTATCGCACAACGATTCGTATGGCACGGTATGAAGCGTGACATCCGCCAGTGGTGTAAGGAATGCCCTGATTGTCAGGCTTCCAAAATCCACCGCCATACACACTCCGCACTCACCAAACGTCCCCAACCATCTGATAGATTCCGGAGCCTCCACGTGGACCTTGTAGGCCCTCTTCCTGAAAGTCATGGCATGACTTACCTGTTCACCGTCATTGACCGCTTTACAAGATGGCCGGAGGCGGTGCCCCTTCCTGACGCACAAGCTTCCACCTGCGCTTCAGCTTTGCTCCATCATTGGGTGGCACGGTTTGGAGTTCCCGAAGATATAACTTCAGACAGAGGGAGACAGTTCACCTCCGCTTTGTCGACCCAGCTTAGCAGTCTTCTTGGCATCAACGCCAACACTACCACAGCGTACCATCCACAGGCCAATGGCATGGTAGAACGTTTACATCGCCAGCTCAAGGCATCACTAAAAGCCCGCACGACGAGCTCCAACTGGTTTGATGAACTCCCAATGGTCCTGTTAGGCATTCGATCATCCTGGCGGGTTGACCCCGGCTGCTCTCCTGCTGAACTTGTGTACGGTTCGACACTGCGCATACCTGGCGAGTTCTTACAACCACATGATGCGCGCACTGTTGAACCAGACGTACCATTCCTGAGACATCTCCAACAAACCATGCGTTCTTTTCAACCCCCTACGCCGCAGTTCCACGGGCAACCATCGGTCTACGTTCCTGCCAACCTAGCTCCAGCCAAATTTGTCTATGTGCGTAAAGACTCCCATAAGCATCCTCTCCAGCGTCCTTATGACGGGCCTTATCTCGTTCTGAACAAGAGTGACAAATTTTTCACTGTGGACATTAAAGGGCGTCCAGAGACTATCTCAATTGACCGCCTTAAAGCGGCTTTTGTCACACAGCTGACCACCGCTAGTGACACTGACAGACCACCAGAGCCCCCTTCTGCAAAACCACAGGCAAACTCTCCGCCTCAACCTGTCTTGCCCACCAGTTCCCCTTCAATGGATAATTTAGTGACAAAAACTCGCTCTGGCAGGTCTGTCCGTCTCCCTTCAAGGTTTAGGTAGAATTATTCTGTTCCTAACTTCATCGCTTATACAGTTACAAGTGTTTGACTTTGAGACTGTATCCCGCTGGAAGGGGGGTTATGTAGGGACCATTACACATTGCTTATAATTTGTAGACCTAGGACTGCTAGACACTTCCTACTGGGCACGGATAAAAAACTACACACTACACAGCTGCCTTGAATTACTGAAGAGCGGCTTGCTTCGCGTGGGAAACTCAAAAACTGTGTCTCTTGTTCGTCTGTCTGATTGTTGGATTTTGATCATTAAAGTTATCAAAATATATCGACGTTGCTTTATTGCATCCTAAAAGATAAACAGGTCCATGATCCTGTTAAGAGACTGTAAGCCATTGCAAGTTTTTGTCCAAAGCCATTCCTAATCTTCCACTGTGTTCACGTGACCACTGGTTATGGTTATTCATTGCTCTTTCTCGACAGTGCTTTTTTTTTTCTTTTGAATATATGACGATAAATAATTTTTGCGTTTTGCTCGATGTTTCCATCAGCAGTGTGCCTCCGACACAAAATAATTAGGCCTAGTATTAATTTAATACTGTCATTTTGGTGCGCCTCTGCTTGAACTATTGGTTGGTAGAGGTGTAATCTTAGACTATCGGTATTATAGCTACACAGACATCCTTCCTTAGTGAGTGCATTTTTTCACGTTTTCCGTCCTTATATTTGTACGGAATAATTATAAGCTTGGTGCATAAGATTTCATACTTCTAAAAGTTATTTATTTGGATTTCAAGAATGATAATTTCTCTCTCAAAGCAGCAGCAACAACAACAACAACAACAACAACAACAACAACAACAACAACAACAACAACAACAACAACAACAACAACAACAACAATAACAAAATAAAAAATAAAAAAAAAAATGCAAAAAAAAAATTTAAAAAATAATTAAGAAGGCTTATGTATAATATTTTCTAAAGACTCCTTCTCAAGCCATGTGTAAAGTACCTAAAAGTATGGGCTTTCATCGAGGCTTCGTAATACCCAGGCATAATCACTGATATGAATAAACTTTTGCATTGGTGAATTATAATGATCTATTTCTTTTAACTTTTGGGCATAGTTAGGACTTATAGATCACTCTGGCACTTACTGCAAAAGTTTGTTCACTTCGGTGACTTGGCCTGTATGTATTTTAGGAAATCTAGGCTTCCATATTGTATCAACAAACCTTTTTTTCACAGTCTACCTGTGGCTATTTTAGGTCTATCGCTGGCTTGAACAAGATTATGATTGGGTAAACAGAGCCACCAGATGAGATTTGGATACAGAAAACTGATAAATATGCAGGTGTCAGGCCTAACAGTGGTCGAAATACATACATGAACAGGTGCACACCGGACCTGGCTGTACAATTGTTTTATTAGAAGGTCCATTTTACAGCTCGGTCGAGACACCAGCTGCCAGCCCGAGACAAAATACTTTATAAGGAGAAATGCCAGCTGCTTTGGTGGTCATACAAAATGTTTATGCGATGCTCATATTAAAATCTTGGTATATAATAATCAACAGTGCCGGGTATATGTATGTCTCTTACAGGCAGAGTATGTAATGGTTGCTACGTCTCTAGATACGATTTATATAGTTTAAATAAACTTTCACTGTATTCCTCCTATTCTCGTCGTCATCAAAATCAGTTATGGGGTAGTCTAAAAAGTAGAAGAAAAAAAAAAAGCGGAACGAAAACTCATGACCACAAGTCCAGTCTCAAATAGAAAAAAAATTTATGTAAAATTAATGCCACTCAATTTTTTTTGCTTCTTACATCTTGCCATGTTGCTTTGCGATAAATTGAACATTTTCACGGTGAATTTCTTAATGTTCAACTAATGAGAGACACATAAAGCTTTCTTATGATCATTTATATCTAAAAGCTCAAGAGTCATCACACACACACACATATTTTGCTGGTTGAGTCCGTACAGGTACCGCTCTAACGCTACTGAGCTAGTGCTCGAAGGTGGCAGGTCCTCCGAGAATCTTCACTGCAGATAGCCCATTTTTACTGAGGGCACGTGTGTTGATTTTAACGATATTCTTTTGCCCGACTTCAGAATAGAGGTGAAATGAAAATGAGAAATGCGAGTCATAATGACTTCTCGGGCAATTATAGACCTTTATGGCAGTCTAGCTGCTAAAAATGTTAGAAATCATCCGTTGCTTTCGTCATATCGGCAGTAGAAGCAAAAACCCATAGGTGATCTGTAGAGGGTTGAGACGCTGATGATGTAGTCAAATAGTACGATCTAAAATTTACCAATAACAGAATAGCATCATCAACATTCTTCTCCTCCTCCCCCTCCTTCTTCCCTCTTCTTCTTCTTCTTCTTCTGAAAGTAGTAGTAGTAGTAGTAGTAGTAGTAGTAGTAGTAGTAGTAGTAGTAGTAGTAGTAGTAGTAGTAGTAGTAGTAGTAGTAGTAGTAGTAGTAGTAGTAGTAGTAGTAGTAGTAGTAGTAGTAGTAGTAGTAGTAGTAGTAGATCTAGTGGAGGTAAACCACTGGGTTAATATAAGTAAGAATTTTAAGAGCTAGAATTTTAGGTAGTGCTCAGCAGTGGTTAGGGTAAGACTTTTAAGTGAAAATGACCGAAACTGCTTGAAAAGGTGAGATTGGAACTGATTATAGTTAACCGCTGCTGAGGACTACCTAATATTCTTGCTCTTATAGTTCTTACTTATAGTAGTAGTAGTAGTAGTAGTAGTAGTAGTAGTAGTAGTAGTAGTAGTAGTAGTAGTAGTAGTAGTAGTAGTAGTAGTAGTAGTAGTAGTAGTAGTTGCAACATTAGTAGATGAATTAATAACAAAAATAATAATAAGTATTAAAAAATATTATTAAGAACAACAGCAACAGCAACATTAATAACAACAAAAACAAAAACAATATTAAAAACAAAAACAAAAAGAACAGCAGCAATAATAACAATAACAATAATAATAATAATAATAATAATAATAATAATAATAATAATAATAATAATAATAATAATAATAATAATAATAATAATAATAATAATAATAATAATAATAATAATAAATAATTAATAATACCAGTGACAATTTGCCAGGACAGGCGTACCTGAAAACCATTACAGATAGGCCTTGTCGCGATTTCTAATTGCAACCTTTACTGATACTGTGTGAGGCGATTTTGCCCTGCAGTCCACACCAATAAATAGAAGCATGATTGTCTTGTGGAAATTCACAGCCGCCAATTCATTTTAACCTACATGTTATAGGCTAACAATGAGCGCTTAAAAGTATAAATAGATAAGGATTCTTTAAAATGTATTCGGTAATTATTCTTATCTATTTTGGCTTCCAATATTCAACAGACTTTCGTGACAGATATATATGTCTTCTTATTTTCGTGTGAAAACAGCTGGATATAGATTGACTCAAATATCTTAGATAAAAAATTGTCTTGGGCGGATGTACCAATCTACATAATTTTTTTTCTAGTTCACAAGTAAAGAAAATGAATGAAGAACAGAGAATGCCTTTGATGCTGAAGAAAACCAACGTGGCATTATTTACTTACAACCAATGCCCCGGCAACTTACACGTAGCACTAAACTTCCTGTTGATTTACAACTGAAAGCGAAAGTACATTCACTGTGATTCACGGTTTCCTCCGATCGCTTACCAAACAACTTCAAAGTAATCTGGATAGCTGTTCAAGAATTTTCAGGAAATTATGTTGAGAGGGCCCATAAAGATGCTCATCTTAATCAACGGATCATAATTTTATGAATAAGCAAGGTTGTTTTTCCGGTCACCCATGAGAAGGTATTTAAATCTAGATCTAGATTTAGACTTTCTTACAAACGTCAAAGTTGTCTATAGAATCCAATTCCAAGACCAAGGAGGTGCAATCAGGGTCCCAAGGTTGGATATAAATATAAGATCTATATTCTAGATCTATAACTTTTTTCTGTGCCAACCTTGGTTATCAAAATTATCTAGCATTCTTATTTTGACCTTTTTCAAATGTTTCATTTGCCGCTCTTTTCCTAAAGAAAAAAAAAGACCAAAAGAAAATTTTCTAGATCTAGATCTAACAAAAAAAAAAAAAAAAAAAAAAAAAAAATTAAGTAAACTTGCAAATAAAAATAGGCCCAATTCCTGTAAGGAACTCTTCCTAGATCTAGTTATTCAGTCCTTCTTTTACTTAGGTTAATGCATTTTTGGGAGTGAAATCATCAAGGTTACATAATTAGTAAAATAGGCCTACATAACAATTAAATGGAATTAATTAAGACAGATGAGACCCTCCTCTTTTAGATTTATAGATGTGTTCATTTTCGGAAATCAGAAAGTTGTGGAATTTTGCGCATGTGCTTGGACTACGATAGCTAGAGGCTAGCTACCCAGGTCAAGAATCAGTCGAGCAGGCTAAAGCTCAAGCGGATTGGTGAACAGAACTGGGACAAGTATTAGGAAATAGTGCAACACAAAAATGCTTATATCTAGAAAAGTATTCCTTGGCGATGGACAAAACCTTTATATTAGTGTTCAGTGCATCAAACTCATTAAGAAAGATATGATTTTATAGCTGAAATGAAGTTGGGCCTATGAGTGCAAAAATACAAAAAATTCTTCCTGTGAAGCAAATAGAGACATCCAAGCAGCTTTTTTGTTCATGTACATTAATTTTGTGTTTTTTGAAATAAAAAGAACTATCCTGACAGGATGGAAACACCTAAAAGAAACAAAAAAAATTACTTTTGAAATTTTGAATAAAGGGCCACAAATGACAAGAAATAATGAAATCAAAATGAAATGAAAAAGATCATTCAACGTGAATATTGTAAAAGACCTTGAGCACATATTATCCATTTATTCCTTATCCACATGATCATCATAAATGTCCATCCATTTATAAATCTGCTTTAAAACATGGCTTTCCCCTTCTGAGCAGATTAAGATTACAGCTTTCTCTTTATTCCACTTTTTATATTGTAATTCTATGATGATTCGGTTAGAAGTAAAAACACTTAATTTTTTTATTAAGGCGGCGAATTTAGCAAGATAAAACTCTTCAATGGCTAGGTTTCTAAATTCATAAATTTGTAAAATGCATAGAATTTTCAGTATAAACTTGATGATATTAGTCATTACTACTGCTTCTTCATTGTCATCCTTTAATATAATATGTAACAAAAAAATAATGGACACAATTTCTAGTCTTTTAAGTATGAACTAAAACATTCTGGCCTTGAAAATGCATTATAAAAAAATGCATCCTTTAACTTTTAAGCTGCCAGACTACTAAATCTAGCACTTGCAATTTAAATAGTCAGTCCTATTGGAATATTTACTCCTTTTTTTAAATCTAGGTCATATTTAGCAATTCTATTTCTAATCATTTGAATAATTCTTTTTTTTTTTTTCCAGGAATGTAAAAGTCAACACTCTTTGCAAATGATATAAAGTATCAAGTTTCACTTGGATTGACTGTTGAGTGGTCTGTTCATTACACAACCTGACCTTGAAGACAAAGACAATGAAAATTGCTTTTCAAATGAGTGCATCAAATATCCTCTTTTTGGTGCTGTTGGCATCGTCTGTAACACTTCTTAGTGCTGGAGAAGACTTTTATGCCCTACTGGGTGTTGACAAGGGGGCATCAGTAAGAGAAATCCGCAGGGCGTTCAAGAAATTAGCCATATCCAAGCATCCAGACAAGAATGTAGTGAGTGAGACTGATTTACTAATCTTCCTCACACTAACATTATATATATATATATATGTCATACATGTATTTATATATTACTAAATATATGCTGGTTTAGTTTTTACAAATGAACTTTGTCAGGGTTTATTATTTAAGAAAATTTTAAAGTCTCCTGAAGTCCGCCTTTTGGTAAGTATTTGTGTATTTTATTTTTTTTTATGGATCTTTTGTTATCTCTTTTTTTTCCATACATATATCCTTGTTTCATTTATGAGTGTGACCATCATTCTCTAATGTATTTCATCTTTTGCATGAACCACCTATAATATTCATTTTTTAAAATAGTCATTACTGTTGATCATCATAAATACCCATACATGTACTAAGATTCAGCATCTCTTTGTTCCATAGTGGCTTTAATAAAAGGTGTTATGTTTTCAATTCCAGGATGACAAAGATGCACACGACGTTTTTATTAAAATAAACCGTGCTTATGAGGTACTGAAGGATGAGGATCTGAGGAAAAAATATGACCAGTTTGGAGAAGAGGGTCTAAAGGAAGATGGGCCTCACGGCCGCCGCTATGAGAGCTGGCAATACTACCAGCAAGATTTTGGTAAAGAGATATTGTGATTGCAGAATAGGATTCTGTGCAATGTTCTTCATCATTTTATGTCTATTACTAGGGTGAGATATAAATTGGCAAGTTTTTGAAAATCATATGTCTTTACTTATGAGATAAAATTCGAATGGGATTCAAAATGCTCAATGTTAAAATTTTTTTAAAGAAACACAACTTTGTAGATAGAAAATTCATTTGTTGCCATAATTAAACAAATGTAGCGAAAGGATATTTTCCAAGTTTTTTAAAAACCGTATATTAATTTTTATATATGTCCTCATTCCCAAGGAACTGAGCATTAGAAATTACATGAATTTTCTTTTAATGATGTTTACCTTATCGCTCATATTGTCGTGAAATTCAATGTTAATTTTCTAACCATTTGTACTGATTAAAGTATTTTTCAAAAGGTTTACTGAGTGCTGTCAAACTACTTTTGTAGGGAACAATTTTCTATACTTTTATTTTTTGTTCTTTTTCAGGGATTTATGATGACGATCCTGAAATTATTACTTTGAGTAGAGTGGACTTTGGTAAGAATTTCAGTGCAGAATTACATTTTTTTCCAAAAATTACAGACTATTATTTTGAACTTTACAGCTCCAGATAGGCCTACTAAGAAAAAAGTATATGACATCTGATTTGAATGACAGCAGATTTCTATTTGATTTTGTCCTGATTTGTTGAATTTTTCTGTTCATATTTCTATTTCCTCTAGAGGCAGAACTGCATGCATAAAAATTGATGTAACATGCACCTTATGGGATATAGAGGAATGGTTCATGCTTGTTAAGCAGCGGTCCTTTAGTTTATCAGTCACCCTCTGACTGCTCTAAGTCACCTGAAGAATCAAAACCTTTTCTACTCAGAGTTCTAATACTGGATGTGGAGTAATTATTATTATTAACTGTGATAAGCCAAGGACCTGTAACATTTGTCCAACATCATGTGGCTATAGTAATTTTGTTAGTCTAGAAAAGCTTTTAGTTTTTAATAAGGTAGTTCTAGTCAGTCATGACCTTCCATGCATCATCATCCTTTGTCTTTTTTATTGCAGTTGCATCTCTGTCACTTTCTTAGTCCATCTAACATCTTTTCTCGCTTTTTCCTTAGTTACGCTAAATTGTCACAAGATGTTCCAATTTCCTCTTTACATCACATGGCCAAAAAAAAATTGCCTGCCTTTTACATATTCTATTGATGACTCATTTTGTTTTATCAGCTTCTTGTAACTTTTTCTCATTTGATTTCTTTGCACTCTATGGGATTTGTAGCATTCTCCATAGGAACCACATTTCTGTTGCCTCTCTTTTTTTTATAACTGTTTTGAAATTGTCCAGGCCTTGCATCCATTCATCAGGATGGGTTCAATATACATGGAGCATAATAGGCTCTTCTTCTTGAGTGGAGATGTATATGTTAATGCTGATTGCATTTTCTGGAAACTTATTTTTTGTTTGCGCTATTTTTTATGCAATTTCAGTGGTGTTGCTTCCATGGCTTGATATTAAAGTACTCAAGTATTTGAATTGATCCTTTGCTTGAGTTTGTTCATGTTGGTAAAATTGTCCATATGTGGCGTTTGTCTCAACTGACATCCATTAGTTCTATCTTTTTACTGTTCAATTCCAAAACTTTCAGCTTTCTTTTTCAACAATATCAAGTAATCGTTGCAGGTCTTCTTTATTTTTTGCAATTAATTCATTGTCATCATCATATGTTAACGCTGTTTATGTTGTGCCCTCCTTCTTGAATCTATCTTTAACTGTGTTGATAGTGTGATTATTTCATCATGTCGTATTCTGTAAAATGCCTTGGTGTAGTCAATTAAGCACAGATATATCTCTTTTTTGTACTTCCAGATGGCATTGAGTTATATTTCAAAGGATGTAGATAGCATTTGTTGTACCTTTTCCCTCCACGAAGCCACAATGTTCATCTGCTATTTCTTGTTAGATTTTTTTTCTGACTCATAATATCATTATGATTCTTAAAAGTATTTTGGTGATATGACTCATAAGACTGAACGTTCTGTGCAATTCACTCTGTTGCTCCTGGTTTCTTTTCTTTTGCACAGCTATAAATATGGAATAGGAGGTATCTAGTGGAATCTAACCTGTGTCAAAGATTTGGTTGAGTCATTTATCTTATCAATTTCATAGTTTTCAAGTACTTCTAAAAAAATCCACTGATATTCTGTCTGAGCATTTTACTTGAAATGATTTCTTCTTTCTCTTTGCAGACAAATCTTATCTTTCATATAAGTAATCCAGAAGAGTTTCATTTCGCTGTATTGTAATTCTTTCTGCGGTCTGAATCCACCAGTCTAGGATTTAAAAAAAAAAATGATGTCACTTTTTTCCTTCCATAAATTTCTTCAATGTTTCTTACATTGTCTACTCAGTACTTCTGTGGTGCAGATTGATGTTTCTGAACTTACTATTGATTCACTTCTCTATGACTTTATTTGAGTTTATCACATTTTTGTTCTTATTTCCTTATGAATTTTTTCATATTTTTCCTCTGTACTTTTTTACTTTCCTCCATTTTCCATGTTAAAAATTATCTTCAGTCATCCACTTTTTTCTTTTCTTTCTGCTCTTGCCATTTGATCCAATGCAGCTTCTGTGACTGCTGCTTTTAACTTTACCCCTTGTTATTCCACTTCCTCAGCTTCTCCTGAGACTCCAAATTTATTTTAAACAGCCACACCATATATTTATGGAATGGCCTGGTTAGATTTTAAAAGAGTCAAGTCAAGTTTTGATGTTTTTACAAATTTAGGTGAACCTCGGGTTTTCTTAAGTTTAAGTTTAAATCTAACAGCCACTGGAACATGATCTCTGTAACAGTGTGCCCCAGGGTCGGTCTTTTCTGAGAGAAGTGCATTTTTAAATTTTTGGCTGATCAGGATCTTATCAATCTTGTTTCTGCTTCCATCTCCTGTCCTTTTCCATGTCCAGTTTTTTCTTAGATCTAATACACTTTGCAAAATTTATTGATTGATGACCAATTATTTTTTTCTTCTAAGTGGTCAAATTGAAAGGTTCATTTTTCAACTTTTTAATTTTTTTTTTGAAGGAATCGTATAAAATCACACGAAAACTTTCTGCAGCAGAAAGTTTTTGAGAGCATTCTAAATTACTTCTATATAATAAAATGAGTTTGGAGTAAAAATATTGTTCCACTTAAAAATTTTCATTTTGGAACTACAGTATTAGCATGATTATGAATCGTAGTATTTCTTCAAAGGCGCAGTGGACATTTTGGTTATTTTAGAAGAATCTTATTTATATGAAGTGAGAGTTACTGCATTGTATCTGTGAAAAATGAATCCAAGCAAAAAAAAATGCCAGAGATATTGCGATGCAAAATCAGATGAAAGTTGTAAATCTCAAGAATCACACATGATGTGCAAGCATGCTTACCAGCACTGTGCCGTCTCTAGACAGTTTGTCCTTTCCTAAGTTTGCTGCAGTCTGCCTAACAGATATGTGATTTATAAAAAGAACCACCCACTGCTGGCAGATACCTGGGGTTATTTTTTCTGGGTTTTTAAACAGCTGTGGTTTGCATGCTCAGAGAATGCTGTGATATGACACTATTGTAAAATGCCCTGTTTTTCAACATACAGATGGAAAAATGTCAATCCTAATTCAATTTATAAAGACATTTCTTGACCTTTAAATTTTCATACAACATGTATCTCACTTTTGGATCTCAGATAAATTTAATAAATATCACTTTCATTTGCTTGCCATGAAAAATCTTTGCGAAGGGCTAGATCATCAGGTGAATATATATTTGTTTGTTTGAGGCATTCAGAGTAATTCATTGTTCATGCGCAAGTGGCTCACAGGCAAGAGCTTTTTTTGAAATATGAAATTGATGGTTCCTCTTCAAATTATTTAAATTGCAACAGCACTGGGCAAAGAAAAGCTAGAGGTTTGATTTTTTCTCAACTTTACTTTATCAAAAAAAATTCTGATTCAGACAATACCAAAGATTCAATTTCAATGATTCAGTTTTGTCATATGCCTGGTAAGCCTTAGGTACTCAAATTAATTTATTTAGTTCATTGTCTCTGCAGAACAATCAGTGGAGGGTACAGGTGAACTCTGGTTTATCAACTACTATTCCACCCATTGCTCACATTGTCATGATCTGGCACCAACGGTAAGTTTTTAGTTTACATATTTGGTGTGTACTCGAGCTTTCCCTTTAGAAGCTTGAAGTTCTTCACCTTCAATTCATAAATATTTTTAATATAAATTTATGAAGGAAAAAGTATCGAAAGAAACTGTTGTTGTCGTTGTTTTTGGTTTTAAATGCCATTTTTGTTGTGGTAAAGTTCTTAATGCAGTGCCTTTTTGTGTGTCCATGTTTTTTCTTTTTTCTGTTATTCCTTTTAGTTGCCGGATTTTTTTTTTTTCAATATTAGATTCTATAATTAGGCCTTATAAATATCACTTCAGCCTTCTTTTAAACACTATTGAGGACTAAATTTAAAGTAAAATTGGTTTCCTTTACTTTATTTATGTCTTTATACCCTTAGACTCTCTGCTTCCAGACTTTGCAAGCCCAGAGGATATCATTTGTAGTAAATAGTTTGTATTAAGATCATTGAAGCACTTTACAAAACGTCAGAACTTAGAGGCTAATTAGTTTTAATATTGTTGCTGTTAACAGTGGCGAGATGTAGCCAGAGAGTTGGAGGGTGTGATTCGTATTGGAGCTGTGAACTGTGAAGATGACTGGCAGCTGTGTCGCAGACAAGGAATCTTCTCTTACCCGTCACTTCTTTTCTACCCACAAGTAAGATTAATATCAGGCACAAACTTTCTGCTGCTGAGGATATTGATAATTTGTAAAGTGCAGACATGATTAAGGTTGCTGTGTGATAAAATCTGGCCAATGTTAAAGGGTAACCGAAAATTCAAAGCAAACCAAAATTATTACCAAAGTTGAAATATGATATTTTTTTTTACATGTAGAAATATTCTGTTTCATAGACTTCTTAATTCAGTTATCAAAAAATGCACAGGGTAATTAAAAAAGAGAGGCATATGTTATCACCTAAAGAAAAATCAATCAATTGTGAGGGGCATGAAGTAGGTTTTTAGTTTAAAGTGTTGGGGGCAAAATCATCTGTGAGTCTATATTTATAGCACTATCAGTTTAGTCGTAGATCCATAAAATATTTTCAGCTACATTCTATTTTGTACCTTCATTTGTTCTTCTCTTTAAAAATCAGGGTTCCCTGAAATTTTGTTTTCAGACTAAAAAACTCCTGGAAAAGTCATGGAATCTGGTTTTTGTTGATCCTGAAAATCAGGAATTTTAATATTTTCCAAGAAATGTCATTTTTAATTTTAATTTGCATTTATCAAAACACAGCAAGAGTACTACTCAGGTGCCTAAAATGGTAAAAGCAGAGTGATTGTTCTTGTCCATTATGTGTTTTAATCAGTCTGATACTCTTTTTTTTCCAGTACTGTGTGTAAAACAGCTTGCATTCAATCTATACAGTCTGTGTGTCCCATCGGGTCCCATTTACTGAGACTATTAATATCACTTAGATCTGGAACTAATAGCTTTGCTTTTAAGTGTTTAGTGTTGAGAGCTGTGGAATTCCATCAATTATATCCCCTTAAAATGACCAAGAACCATCTCTATGTTCAATGACACTGGTCTAACACAATACTTGTCAATCATGCAGAAAATACTGTGAAATTTTATTCTTGACTATGTGTGGTAGGAGCCCTGTTAAATGTAGTATGAAAAATTTGTAGTTGTATTTGTAGCATTTGTCATTCCTAATGCATTTTTAAATTTTCTGCGTAATCACATGCAAAGTATCATGATTTCAGAAAGAGAAGTATCAAGGACAACGAACAGTGGAGGCCCTTGTGAATCGTGCATTAGAGCTTGTTAAAGTTGACTTCTATAATCTCCGATCTTCCAAATTTAAGGAAACATTAGCAGAGAATTCTCTTCCGTGGTTAATTACCTTCTGTGGTGAAGGAGGAGGTATGAAAAATTGTTTGCAAATTGTTTATTCTTTTCTTATAAATAGTTTTTAAACAAAAAAAAGAACACACACTTTGGAATGGATATGCTTTATCTATGTTAATAAAAACTGAAAATTCATTTCAGGACAACCAAATGGAATGTTCTTGTGTCCTTGCCTTTGTCAACATTTTTTTTCTAATTTTTTTTAAGTTAGTTTTATTTGGATAAACTAAAATGATGACTTAAAACTTAAGAAATCAAGCATGCAATAAGAATTTTATTTGGCCTGTGTTTTATAAAAAATCCCATTTTCACGTTTAGCCCTCTGTAGCATTATTAAAACTCCAATGTTTTTGGACTTTCATTTATAATCTCTAACTGCTATATCCACCTATGGATCACAATGACTGTTATCTTATTTTTTCAAAATAGATGATTTGCAAGCTGTTAATTTTTTTTTTTTAAATCTTATCACCCTAGATTGCCTTGGAAAAAAGACCTGTGTTAAAGTTGCAGCTATGCTGGTAAGGAAGGGTGTAAAAAAACAAACAAACGAACAAAACCTGCAAATTATAAATTTACAATTTTTTCTTAATTAGAAGGTTTGTAGCTCAAGTTCTTGCTATCACTCCATTTATGGTCTGTGTGTGCCTCACTTTCTCTTTCTGTTTATCTCTTTCTTTTAGTTTGTCTTATTTATCTCTCTTTCTGTCTCCCTATGCTCTTTCCCTCTGTCTTTCTGTCTCTCTCCTCTTCGACTCGGTGTCTGTCTATTTGCTTTGCTCTCTATCCCTGTGTGTGTGTCTTTCTTTCTCTATCTGTCTGTCTGTCTGTCTGTCTGTCTCTCTCTCTCTCTCTCTCTCTCTCTCTCTCTCTCTCTCTCTCTTTCTCTCATGTCTTGTTTAGCTCACTGCGGTTCCATTCTGGTGCTCATTTAATATCTATGAATTCTCTTGCATCTTTAATCTCCTAAAGCTGTAATTCAAATTTAAGTTAGGGGCAGCTCTAAAACCCAAAATCAATACTTCTGTTCTGCATATGGCAGCTAATAAAATACATGAACTTCTACTAAATTTAAAAGATAGATGTAATGCAGGATCAAAACTCTAAGCTGTGAAGATGAAACTGTAATGTACACACTTCACATTGGTAGCACATGCAGAACAATCTCTTGCTTGGAAGATAAGTTGTCATGCTTTTTGCAGCCTTTACACTGTCAAGAACTGTCCTTGTAGAATGTCCAGATTCTCTGCATTGAAAAAAAAATAGATTCTTTAGGTCTTGTGAATCTATACACTTTTCCAAAACGTTAAAATTTGACATTACAAAAAAGAACTCAGTAAGTTTTTGTGTGACACTTTTTTTTCCGAACTGATCAGTCAATGTCTAGAGAAAGTCAGTTTTTAGCTACCCCATCCCACACAAAATGATGTAAGAAAATAGCAAATATTTTGTAGGCATTGTGATGCCTTTTTTTTTTTAAAGTGTGATTATTTTGAAGAAAAAAAAAAAAACCATATGTACTGAAATTTGATATAAAACAGTAAATTCAGAGATGGAAGGAAGGCATGATATCACTGCTCATGTTTGACTGGGCTTGTGAACCTCGTCATTCAATAAATCAGTCAATTTCTTTAGTGAACAAAGGAAGTAACCACTAACTTAGATCAAACTATGCAAACAACCAATGAAAGACAGAATAAAAGCACCAGAACAAAATCATGAACAGGGATCAAACCTGCTACTAGTTATAAGGCACTCCCTTGCCACGCCATTTCATTGATTTAGCGGTGTCGACTGTCGAGCTCCTTAGAAAATGAGGAATCAAGAGGATCCTGGGAAAATCCCTGTCTATATTTAGTGCAACATGTCAATAAAGGAAACCTTCATCGGACCTATTGAAAGAGATATGTTGACTGAAGGAAATAATTATAGACATTGAAGCAGAGGTAGTCACATAAGGATAAAGGTGGAACTAACAGTGTAGATCTAGTGACCTACTTAAAGATGCACAATGTATACCTTGTGAATATATTCTAGCCTTATCAAATTTAAGAGAAGTTTTCTGTGTGATTTTTCATCATTAAGTTGGGAGCTTTATTTATTATTTTAATTTTTTCCAATAGGTGTGACTTATTTATTCCATATATCAATTTCTTGATGGCTCAATGTCTTTATCCTTTTTTTTATTCAGTCTGAACTGGTCAATGTAGGTACAGTGAATTGTGACAAAGAGGCTTCTATCTGTAAAAAGCTGGACCACCAACATGGCACTTATTATTACAAGGCGGGGAAAGTTTACAAAGAAAATGAGATGGTAAGACTTATTGTAAACAATTATCGATAATTACTTTGTCTTGGAGATTGCAACTTAAATCTATGATTAAAATGCTCCTCACACGATACTAAAATGGCTAAGACATAGTGGTAAATGCTGCACATAACAAGGAAACAAGATCATCTTTATGCCTTTGGACTTTAAAATGCTGGTTGTGAGGCGCATGAAATCTGCCTGTTGTAACCAATTTTACATAAGTGCAATTTTTCTTACTTTTATTAATCTTAAGTATTGTTTCTCTGTAGGAAATCACAAGCCTTTATGCTAAAGACGTTGCCACTGCTGTGATGCATGAACTCCCGGATATGGAGGTCATTGATAAAGCTACCTTAGAGGTAAAACACCAGAGACTTGTACTCAGAAAATTGTAATTTTGAAACCTTATTTCTTTCCTTCATCTTTACGATTGAAAGAAACTTATTTTTTTGTTTGTTTGTTTTTTTAAAACTCAAAGTTAAGGAAAAAACATTGAAGAAGTTTTCTTCATTAATTTTTATTTTGAGAGAAAGGAGCCGAAAATCAAGTTATAGAGTTTGCATTGTCTTAACTCTATTTTGTTCTGTCAGTAGTAGGTGCAACAAATGAAATACCCACCTTTTTTATTTTTATTAATTCAATTTTGTAATGAAAATCACCTCAATGGAAGCATGGCTTGTTAAGTTTCTGCTATAATCTTACCAAAGGTAAAAAGTTTTTGACCTTTGAATCCATTTTTCTATAACACAGAGTTATATCCTATCTCAAAAGAAACTTTTTTCTCCTGGCTTTGACAGGATGTTGTCAAAAAAGACCGAATGGAATCTTGGCTCATCCACTTTGTTGAAGGCTCTGGTCAGCAAGATTTAGAGTTGCGTAAATTACCAGCCATGTTGCGTGACTACAATGTGAGTATGCAGTCGTCATGAAGTCAAACATTTTTTTTTTCCACCTCTTTTTCTTTTCTTTTTTTTTGATGCTTGAATTTCATACAACCCAGTAAACCATACTCAGAGAATTGCTAGGACTGGGAGAAGCAAAAAGAGTCCAGAAAAGTAACTAATGAAATTATTTCACTGCAGAAGTTGAGATCATAGACTAAGTATAGGATAAATCTTAAAAAAGAAAAAAAAAAACCAGAGTAACCCATTATTAAATCAGATTTTTAAAAGGTCTCTCTTTACTATTTACTTAGGACACGTAAAGAATCAAGGAGGTTTAAACACAGGACAAGCAATTGAAAAAGCATCTGTTTTTAATTTTCTTTCCCTTTCATAATTTGTCCGCACTGTACTAGTATTTTATTAAGAAATGTTTCCATATATTTCTTGTTAAGGTTGGTCGGGCAGACTGTACCATAATGGGAGGTCTGTGTAATCAGCTCCATGTACACAAGTTCCCAACATTCCTTCTTTACAAGGCCAATGGTGGACAGGAAGTCTACTACGGAAGTAATACCCTTCTAAAGATTTTATTTAAGGGCAGATCAGATAATTCTTCATTCATTATCATCTACGTTTTTTTCTTAATAAGGACATGAATTTCAAGATTATGAGGACAATGAAGTTTCTTCACCACCCTTTGAATATTAAGGGCTTACCCAATCAAAACAATCATGAATGATATGTAAAGATAAAGTATCACCTTTTTTGCATACGTACTTATAGGCATAGGTTTAAATCTATTTGTACTCTCCCATCTTGCTCCCACTAGCTTTCACCCGGTAGAGATTTGAAATAAGCATTATTGACATGATATCATTATATTCATTTTTTTTCATTATTTTGTTTGCATTTAGATTTGCTTTCTAATTAAAATGTGGGAATTTGATCTCAAGGACCTTTTTTTCCTTATATCTCTTTATTATAATGATTTTAATTATTTAATATTTTGTATGTTTGCCAGAGCTAGTTCTTTTTTTAATTTTGGTTTCTAAACTTTAACTGCTTCAGGTGTACAATTTCTGCTTTTTTGCCTCATTTAAAAGCTAAAAAAAATTCTGTTGCAGTTCTATCACTATCTTGCAAAAGATTAACTGCCCCTTTTCCTTTTCATATCATCATTTCCAAACACATTTTTTTCCCTGGAAAATGAAAATAACTTTGAGCAATTTTGTTATTTTTGAAATCCGAGAAATAAATCATTGAACTATGTAGGCTCAATTTCTATTCCCTTTGAGTCAATTGCATGGAGAATTAATCAATTTTTTATATGCCTTATAATTTTCTCCAGGTAGAGCCACTGCTCATGACGTGGCAGCATTCGTACAAGACAGTGTTGACGTTCCTCTAGAAAATCTCAGCCCTGATGACTTCCCAGAGCGTGTGGTGAATGGGGATTCTCCGTGGTTTGTCGATTTCTTTGCTCCAGTAAGTCCAAATCCGTCCATAAAAAAAAATCTCATCACCTTTGAAATGGGGAAAGGATGGAAAGATAGGTGGAAGCTTAAACAATGAAATAAAGAAGTCTATAAGCTTGTAGTCATTAAACATGAAGCTGAGGTCTCTGAGGAATATTAAGTTAGAGAGACAGTAGCGGAGAAAATCCTGCTAATAGAATCTACAACGTTTCCTTACATGGAATCTTTAACAAAGAAGAGGCAATTGGTAAGTTTGAATCATTTTTTTTTAATTTTAAATCTTGAACCAATTCTAATGAGTTGAGAGAAAGTTTTACCACAATAAATACATATTAATGCCTTTTTTTAAATTACTTATGGTATTGGAAAAATGCAAAAAGAATTAGTGAGTGATAAATATTGCTAATGTTTTCGATATTTATTGCGTCACAGGTTTTTCTTCCAAATCAACAGTTTGTGAATCTCATTAAGGAGTTCCTGCAACTTTTTGTTTACAAACCTGTGGATAATTAGCTGTTATCTGATTGCCATGAAAAATATAGTAGTTGATTTTAAAAATTATACTTTTTCCATTTTATTTATTTTGTGCAGTGGTGCCCACCTTGCATGCGCTTGCTACCAGAGTTTAAGAAGGCATCGAGGCACTACAGATCAAAGGTCAATTTTGGCACTGTGGATTGTACAGTGCACAGTCACCTGTGCAATATGGTAAATTTTTGTCCTTAAAAGTGTAACTTTAACCTATCATATGGCCACCATGTTAAATTTGTTGATGATCTAGCAAAGCTGCAATGATATCAGACTTTGATGGTTAAGTATTTATTTCATGGTTTTTATGCTCAATTGATGGATTGTGTGATGGGTTGTTCACTACCAAAGTAGCTTCAGACATATGTTCAGAGATAAGTTAAAAAGACCCTAAGATTATCTATAAAGAGTTCAAGTTTTTATCATATTTAAAAATGTCACGGAAGATAAGGGCAATAGAAATTGTAATTATTCAGATGCTTTCAGACCTGAAACTATTTGACTGAGGAACAAGCCTAGAGTAAATCTTGGGAGGAATTTTAAGCCAATTTATCATCTCTAAATAATGGATGGAAGTGTACAGTTTGTTTTTTTAGTGATTCTGTTGAAACTGGGATTCTACAATTTTATATTTTCATAATTTTTATCTTCTGTATCTACTGTTACTCTAAAAATTGAGTTTATTTTTATTTTCTTGCAGTACAACATCCGCTCTTATCCTACGACTATCATGTACAACCAGAGCATACCGCATCAGTTCCGTGGTCAACATGACATGCACAGCCTCATAGAGTTTGTTCAGGTAGGTACTGTCAGAAGCGTTTAAACAGTTTTCTAACCAGGAAGTTTTCATTCTCTGTTTTGCCTATAAAATTATTCCATTTCTTATCATATCTAGTTCTGTCAAATGTAGATTAAGAGTTAATTCTAGTATCTTGATTTCATACAGAATCTGTAAGGGTGGACAAAAGATTCCCGTTTTTTTCTTTTGCAAGATTAAAAGAAAAAAAGAATAGAGTCATTGATAATGATCTTCCTTAATATTTTTATGAACTAAAAACTTGCTGTTAATAAAATATGGACCTAAAACTGCTTAAAGTAGATAAAAAATTAATAAAGAAACCACCAAATAAGCTTACCTAAATAAAAAAGAATGAAAAGCTCTAATAATTTTTTTCACAGAGCTTTTATTTTAGTCAGATTCCAACTCAAGTTTCCTTAAACATCAAAATACATTTATGGAAACTCGTAATGTCTTGGTGATACTTTAAGTATGTCATTTGTTGTATAGGCTAAAAATATTTCAAAGAAGTCCATGGAAAGAGACTTGTTTTCTTGTTTAGAGAACAGTGTTTTAAATGAGTCATATGTGCCTCTTTCAAGTAAATGCTTCACAACAATAGTATGAGGGAATCACTTTTAATCTGTAATTTTCAAGAAATTTTTTTAAATGATTATCTTTAAAGCAATAGCACAAAGATTGAGGTGCAGGTACCAAAAATAATCTTTTCCATATTTTGATATTTAGTAAAGAGTGCGAAGCTTACACCAAAATCTGTTGTACATGCTAACTACCTAAAATATTTGTTGGAATCAAAATTTTTTTGCAAAAATTTGCAGTTTTGAAACCATTGATATAGTAAATAAATGTGCTACAAAGACTAATGTGCAGCAAGCCATTTTTCATGTTATGTGCTTAAGATTACACTAGTGTCAGTTACTGGCATTTTCAACAGACTTAACAAGTACATTTCACTGTGCTTAAGATTACACTAGTGTCAGTTACTGGCATTTTCAACAGACTTAACAAGTACATTTCACTTTGCTTAAGATTACACTAGTGTCAGTTACTGGCATTTTCAACAGACTTAACAAGTACATTTCACTTTGCTTAAGATTACACTAGTGTCAGTTACTGGCATTTTCAACAGACTTAACAAGTACATTTCACTTTGCCTGATAGTTTTGCTAGAGGAGAAGAGATTAGTACTGAATCTTATACAGGTTGCGGGTTTTCCCCTTCCCCCCTGCGATTATGCATGAGTCTTTATTCTTGATCTTTCTGATTGTGTGAAGTTAATTTTATAATTTGTCTCGGCATGTATATCATCAGAACAGATGCCAGGTACAAACACAATTTTCAAAAAAGAAACAAAAAACTATGAATAAATAAAACTCTTGAGCCAGCTACCACTGTGTGAGAAATATGTCTGGTTACTCATATTTCTGTTAATTTTAAAATCCTTCTTAGAAACTTATCGCGAAGAATTTCCTGGCTGGAATGCGTTTTTGTAAACTATGCATGAGAGATTTTGTAATACTAATGACTAAGAATGCAAAATAAAAGCTGCATATATTCATTCTGCATGCAATGGAAGCGTATGACATTTCAAATTCTTTCTCATATAGTGACAAGAAGGCGAAAAATTTAGGTTTTTTGCTCAAATATTATAATAAGATATTGTCTGATTTAAATTTGTTTTTCAATGTTGATCCCCTTTTCTTCTTTCAGGACACACTGAATCCACCTGTGATTTCCTTGGACATGTCAACGTTTGGGCCACGTGTGGTTGACAAAGCCAGAGATGATGTTTGGCTCGTGGATTTCTTTGCTCCATGGTGTGGACCTTGCAATGCCTTAGCCCCAGAGTGGCGTAGACTAGCTAAGGTGATATACCATGGTGGGAAAGGGATTGAGGCACAAGATCAAACATAATTGTTGGTTAATAATCCGTTCATTTGTGGTCCTTGTATGTACATAGAGAACAATACTTTAATTTAATAGATGTTGAATCTTTATTTATGCAATATTGATAATTCAAAAAAAAAAAAGTATAATGCACATGCGTTTTGTTAGAAGGCTGCAGCTCCTTAAAACTAATAACTTGAAACGAGGAAAACATGAACATTTAAAGCAGAAATTCATTTATTTTTCTTAAAGATAAATTAGTTCAATGAATGAGTATAGTTTGACCTTAAATGCATGCATAGAGTTGACGTCCACTCACTAACGAAAATAATTATAAAAAATACTCGAAAAATAAAGGAAAACCAAATTAAAAAAAGAATTTTTCATGGAGCTAGATTTGTGTGAAATAAAATTAGAAAAAATAAAAGAAAAATGTCTGCTCAATATTCATTAGTATTCACCAGTAACTTATAAGAACACAAAATGTCATCCCATACCCATGTTAGATTATGTATTGTTATTTGCCTGACATTTTTTAGCTTAGCATCTTTTCAATTAGATTTTTTGATCATTTCTCGAATTTGGTAACTTTAATAAAGATTTTTATTATTTTAGTATGACGGCTTGACAAATTTTTTTCCATACTTGCTTCAAAGCTCAAATTAAATCAGAATATCTGGGGATGACTCATTTGAAAGAACA
This sequence comes from Elysia crispata, assembly GCA_033675545.1. Taxonomy (NCBI): domain Eukaryota; kingdom Metazoa; phylum Mollusca; class Gastropoda; family Plakobranchidae; genus Elysia; species Elysia crispata. The sequence continues at coordinate 132,180 of JAWDGP010005477.1, read as the reverse complement.
TATTGTATATCATTTTGTTTTTGTATTTGAATGAAAGGATTTATGATCAATAAAATTATTCGTTATCTGCAAATAAAAGTAAATTCTAATATAGGTTTGATATGCACTCCTGAGTATGGTAATCATATTTTGATCTCAAAAAGTAGTTCAGTCACCTAGTCACCTAATTAAGGTTGTTCACTTTGCTCTCTAAGTTATTTTGAAACTGAACAAAAGAATGAATATTTGTGTAAAATATATATGGAACCTTTTTTAAATGCTATTTTCATTAAAAAATGTTAAGGCCTTTACTCTAATGAAAATAATTTATTGATAACCCAACAGATGTTTAAAGACAGAAACAACATACATGTTGCTCAAGTCAACTGTCAGGACCACAGGAACTTATGCATGCAACAAAATGTAAATTCTTACCCAACCATACGGATGTATCCAGCCGGCAGCTCTGGGTCTGGGCAATATTTGTAAGTCATAAAATCTTGACACTTCAGTGTCTTCATACATAAAGAATAGTTTTTTCTGAATTAACAAAGACCATTCATCTATGTACACTTTTTCAGCTAAATAAACTTATCTTCTTATAATGATCTTAAGATGTTACAAAGCACATTAAACTATAAATTCTCATTGATTTTGTAACAATGTATTTATTTTTATACCCTTCTTTCACTAGTTGAAGTTTTTCCCGGACCCCCCACCTTTTTTTCAGCCTTATGTTAGTATTTATGTAAAATTTTTTGTTATGACTTCTTCAATGCATTAATTTTACCAATTAATTATATTATATACAAAGCATTTTGTTGTAAATGGATTAATTTTACTTCCTTTTTCAGTGGTTACTCTAGTTGGCATAGAGATGCCCATTCAATTCAAGCATGGGTCTATGACTTTCTACCAAGTAAAGTGGTTAAACTGACCAGTGCTAACTTTGCTCAAAAAGTGCTGGACAGCTCAGAGCCTTGGATTGTGGATTTTTTCGCTCCATGGTGTGGGCACTGCCAGATGTTTAAACCAGAGTTTGAAAAAGTAGCTGAGGTATTATGTTATCAAATTGTGCCAAATATTATTTTCTGAAGGATTGCAGAGAAGTCGAGAGTTTGATACATGTGTTAAATTATACTTGTGTGTGAGGAATGATTGTGTGATTTTGCAACAGTTTCCCAGTACAGAGCAATTCTTGCACAAATGCTTAAACAACACTTACATCTTTTGAAGTGCTTGGCATGCAGGCAAGCAAAACTTTTTTTCTTCTGCTTACATGATTTTGCTCAATATTAGTCTCATGTTTTCTGGCTATATGTAACCAGTAAAGAAAGTAAATATTGTAATTATCCTTTTCACATTTTTGCATTTTTTTCTTTGTTGACAAGTAGATAAATGATATTTTTAGATATTGTTGTGCTATACTGTGGAAGACTTAAAATTCTCTGAATTCTTTCCTTTATCAAGCTATCATAACTCTCAGAGTACAATAAGTTAAAATTACATTTTTCAGTGATTTCAAGGTCTTTTTTACAGGGTCTGATCTTTCTGCACTGTTCTGTCCTACAGACACTTTTAGAAAAGTACTGAGTTCAATTATTATATATATATACTTTATCAAGTACAGTTTCAAGACATTTGGGTGTTTTTGATATTGAAATAAATCAAGTAGAAATTTAGAAAAGCTCTAAATATGTTACATGTGATGCTATTCTAACTGCATAGCGGCAACTATACTAAACTTAGTCTATTCCTCTGCACTTGCTGAGGGCAAAGGTGAATGTCTTTTGTAGGTCACTACACTTGGTTTGATTAATTTCTTGGTCCTTGACCTTAGAGGCCTATGTGTTGGGTTGATCTGTTTGTTGTTTGTCAATATCTTGAAAGTAAATATATCAAAGATAATATTTGTCCACCATTTAAATAATGAAAACCCAATTTTTTAAATTTTTGCTCAAAGCATTTTAACTTTTAAAAAATTCAAACCGAAAAAGCTGTTTTATTTGATTATCAAAAATGCCTCAAAATAATGATGTCCAGAGGATTTGCATATATTCTAATCTCTGCATTAGTTAATAACTATAAAACTTTAGACTGATAATGGTGAAAGGCAAAAGGAACCAGGCTTATATTATGAGATTGCTGAAGTTTTCGGACGTCGCATCTATAACTCTGCAGTTGAATTTACGGATAAATCAAATTCCAGCTTCAATTCCCAGTTCGTAGTTTCCTTCATGTTAGACATCTAAATTTAACTTTTGATAACTTGCGTGGCATCAGTTGTCCCAGTAAGTTTGCACCTTACTTCTTCATATCAGAAAATTGAGGGTTTTGGCCATGCTGGTTCTGTAGACTGTGATGAGGAGCCACAAGCCTGCCAAAGGGCCCAAGTGATGGCTTACCCAACTGTGAGATTCTATGCTGGGGCTAAACCAGGACAGAGACAGGTTGGTTCATAATGGCAGTATGGGATATATAAAAACAAACAGAAACAAAAAGATAGCAGGGAGAAGGGAAGAAAGACCACAGTCTAACTGTAATTTTACTCTCCAAGTTACAGGCTGCTGATTTTAATCAGTTCACCCTTTCTTAGTTATGTTTATTTAGAAAAAAAATCTTTCTGTGGATGTTAAGACTATTTCTTCCTTGAATGAATTTTTTAATTAAAAATAAGTTTTATTGAAATAATCACAATGTGGTTATAATTTTCATTTTTTTAAATTGTCCTGATTTATTTTCCTAATCATGAGTTATTTTAAGAGCTTCATATATTAATGAAACAGTCTATATTTCCCTCTTAACAACAAAATCAATTTTTCAATTGTAGAACTTCTTAACGAATTAACGTCTCCCTGTCAAAAAAGACTTGTTTCAGAGGTCAGTGAAATGGTTTATTAGAAATCATTCATCTCATACATAAATGAATTATTGTCTGATATAATAAATTGTATTGCAAAACATTTTTTAATCTTATAGAACCATTATGGATGGGACATTGACAGCCAAGATGCAGACTATATAACTAGTTTTATCAGGAGGCATGCAAAAAATAAGTCTAAAAAGGTAAGATTTTTTTGTCTGTTTTAAAAATACTTTTTTACTCTTTTATTTTTGGCAAAAGACAAGCCTTTTCAATGCCACTACCTCTGTTTCCTCTTGTTGTAGCTTTGATAAGTCATTATAATGATAGCTTTTGGTAACTTAACACATTAATACCATAATTTAAATTTTTTTTTTTATTTTTATCATATACAATAGAACACGATTAGATTGAACATGGACCCCTCGAAATCATGAATTCCTTGAACTCATCCATTTTCCTCTTCTGATTCTCTCTTTATTCCCTTTTTGTTTCTATGTTTCTTTCAAACTAGTTGGAAGTTATAACATGTTTTCTTCAAACAATTTGTCCTAAATTAGAGAAAGAAAAATGTTTGTTGCTTAAGAAATTTTACAGACCGTGACTTTCATCATATTTGTAGGTCTTAAATTTCAATTAAGTGCTCTTCACACCTGTTTTCTTCAAACAAACAGTCCTTACTTCTCCTTTTCTCTGTGTAGAAACAATTTGTGGACAGGCATCCTAGCCTCTCATCCAATGAGAGACACACCCCTCTTCTGCCCCGCCTTACTTTAGCTTAGTCTGGTGCACCCGGTGCCAGTTGCTAAGTCTACCTGTGACTAATTTGGGCCAATTATAACCAAGATTTGCTTGTTACACGTGTACAAGACATGGGTAATGATGGCAGGTAAATCTGTGCGGGTCCACCCTTTGCGTTATCCATCAGTATATGTGTATGCAAAAAAAGCTGGTGAGCATGATCTCTTTATTGATGTTAGGACGCCAGATAGCTCAAAAGATAGAATTATGGACTGACAATAGTGAGCTTAGGGTTCAATCCTTTGTCGGGTCCTCTGGTTGGATTAATCTAGGTTTTGCCTTGACAGATAGTCCTTATCTGGCTTAAAGATTATTCAAGCACAAGCAATGTTCATTGTATTTGAACGTTGATTAAAGACTGAATATAGGCCTAGCTAGAAAGAACTTTGTGACTGCGACGTTAATGTAGACCTAGAGTCAAGATCTGGACCAAGCATCAAGAGCTCGAGATCCGATAAGCTCTGGGGTTCGAAGACAAGTTTTTACATAAAACGAGTTGTGAATTTCTGATCGGGTTGTTTTGAGGTTCTGTCTTCAATCTGCTATTTGAAATACTGAAAGCAGGAAAAATATGGTAAATCTGGTATCCCTGTAATGCTCCAGAATTGTACAGAAGTAGCCCAGAAAACATGAAGCCTCTATACACTGTTAAAGTACTTCAAAATATTCACGAAAAGGCAGGACCCGAGTGCTAAAAATCGAACAGTTCGAACACAACTTCCGCATACATAAATAAATTCTCCCACCTATGAATTTGAGGAATTGCTGTTCCACTTTATATACTTTAAAAATATCTTCTCATAGCTGACACAAAATTTTTATCCAAAATCTACATATAATGCATATGAAAATTCCATAATTAATTTTCCTTTGGACAAATTATAGTTTTTTCCCCTCATCAAAAGAAGATATTAGTGATTGCTTTTTTAGTTGAGTTTATATTGTATGTCTACATTTAATTTTTTTTCCTTATAATGTTACTAACTTATTTATTGTTGGAGGTTTGTTAACTTGTGGTGTTTGGACATTCAAGCTTTTATCTTTCTACTTGCGCACCTGGTTTTTTTAATAAACAAAAATTTTTATTGTTGTGGACAAAGAAATAAAATAGGTTCACATTGACCAGTGCTTCTTTATATGACAAAGACTGACATGCCCATCCATATTTTGCATTTCTTTTTTTTCAGATGAAAGATGAATTGTGACGAACTTTCAAGTGTGACGAATGTCTCTCCAACAAGATTACCTGAAAAGCCTTAGGGAAACATTTTATCTCTCAAGAGTATGTCATTATGATCTTTGCTTTAGTTAAAAAGGAGCAAATTATCCTTTTCTTTATTGCCAGAAGTTAATTTTTTTGCACATGTACATTTAAGTTTTATAGAGACTTATAGACAATCTTTTTGTGTATTTCTTCCTGTTTTGCATTGTTGAAAAATGTTTTGCACATATTCATAATCATAGCTATTTATTGCTGAAGTTCCTTTTCAAATGTACGTCAAAGATCTTTTTGTTATCTTATTTTGTTGTTTCTTCCTACATTGCTGATTTATAAATTACATGGATAATTACTTTTTACTTTTATTGGCCGAAAGGTGCTTCCAGTTACATGCATGCGTGATAACTTTATAACTGCTTGAGTATCATATACGTATAATTTTCAACCAATGTTCATTTTGCAAATGATATTATTTTACCTTAATGCACAACTGTAAGCTTTCTAGCAACCTTTTCCCTCTATTTTTCATCATTTACTGTACGGCTTGTCTCTCCCAGTATTTTTAGCCATAATGTCATGTATATTTCCAAAGTGCCCAAATGTATAAACAAGCTTTACAAGTTAGTTTCATTTACTTTTCTTGAATTAGGTTGAATCTGTTTTATATTCAAAACCCAAAAAAAAAAAAACCAGAAAACACAAGAAAAAAAACCACACATTTCTTCCTACACCAGTCCTATGAATTGTCTTATTAATAAAAGTGATAAATGTAAACCTCAATGCATAATCTCATTCTAAAAATTTTTTAATTAACATGCAACACATTGTGGCCTGCAAAACAATAAATTGTAAAGCATGACTTGAATTTTTTTTTCATTTCACTTAGTATTAAGGTGTTTTGAGCAACTTAATAATATCTTTATACAGTGGAAACCTCATAATTTTAATAATATGGGAATGGATTAAAACTTCGAATGAAGAGGAATCTATGACTCAAGTGTGTACTGTGCCTGCAACGAGCAGCTCTCTCCTTCCCCTGTCCCACGTTGCTACCAGTATCGGTGTTACTCCTATCTTAATGCATCAGCTCCCACGATTTGTTAAGGTGCTGATCAGCCTTTCTGTGTTAGTGACTATCATTGCCTGCTGCTCGAGGGATCCGTAGTACTTTTGTGATGCCTCATGGTGTGGTATATACTTTGAATTATGGCAATCAAACCAGAGAGACTCCGAAATATGAGTCCAATTCTAACAAAGCCAAAGAGAAGAAAATAACCTGTCCTTTTGCAAAATTTGGTTTATGAGAAATTTGAATAATTGGATTTCAGTTTTTGAGGCTTCCCTAGTACCTTTGTTAGAACTCATTGTATATCATGTGTCCGATCCCTGTAAGATTTATTTTTTTTTTTAGAGTTTTTCTATTATTCTGCTTTAAACTATATTAATATATCGTAGATTAAAAGTTCCTCAGCTTTTCCATAAATGAATAAATTACTGAAAATTTTAGCATCAAAATCGTTGAACTGAAGCAATGTTGTAGTTCAACGTAGACTGAAGAAAAAAAGGTAATTTTAATTTAGGAATAAGATTCTGTCCTCAAGACTTGGGGCTACAGCCAAATAGCTCTGGACTTATTTGAATGTGAAGTGTTAAACTGATTGGCTTACGCTCCAATAACCGATCTCTCTTTACTAACTGCAAATCTGTGTTATATTTTTATTATTTTATTTTAACTTCAGAAGCTGAGCCAACTAGAATCTCAGACATGGTTATACTTTCATCTAATCAGAAACATATTTTCTTTTGTAAGGGTTTACGGTGATAATACTTGTATTTTAATTTCAATCTTGTTTTGTAGACCGGTAAACTTTTCATCTTCTAAGCTCATGGAATCTTTTCTTTGAACTCATTTTCCTTTTAGACTGCTGTAGTACTAGTAGCGTCACAATTGTGTGTATCATTTGTCTATTCGTCTGTTCAATGCCTTTGTTTTTATATAATCACTTGTATATCTCATAGCTCAAAGGAAAAAAAAATCAAATGGAAGCATTTGATATAAAAAAAAATTATAGCTGAAGTGGTTTCTCATCTTCTATTATAGTCTAATTATCTTATATTTGTTCACATAGAATTTTTAGCGCCCTCAGTGTTATTTCAGTCAGACTACTGAAATTCTTACCAATCATCAAAGCAACCATAATCATGACGAAAACATAATGTCTCAAAATCAGTCGTAATGAGGCAAATGTCAAAAACTGAGAGGGGGAAAAAAAAGGAATTCGAAATTTAATAACTCCATTATGCCCATAGATTCATGTAATTTAACTTTGAGCCGCGTAGGGAAAAGAATTTTTCTAAATATTAACTATTAACACCTATAACTATAATAAAAGCAATATGCCATTCATTTGGGCTGGTCACAAAATCTATTTATTTTGAATAAATTATATGCAGATTATTCAGTACCACAACGCTTTTATTCTGTTATGACTGTTTTCACTGAGAGAGAGACAACTGTTTTCGTACTTGGTTTGGAAATATTATTATTCAACATTACTGAAATTATGCCATCATAAAGTCTGACCATCCCACCTTTTTCATGTGAATAAAACCACTGCCACAGGAGGGCCTCAGACTGATTCTGCAAAGGAAAAGAAATGATTATGAGTTTTCACTGTATTGACCTCTTCAAACCAGTAACCTTAATATTGTAGCCTATGTTCAATTAACTTATTGACTTTAGCAGCATAATTGTTTTCTAAAGCTTTATCTCAGATCAAATTTTGAACAGGTTTTGTTCATTCCGTTGTTTCAATGTTTTGTTTAAAAACGTCTTTATTTTGTTATCTTTTATAAAAAAAAAATTCATTCAGTCATAGTAGCTGCTTATTCCAATAACAGTTCTTTTTATCTCCATGCATCAGATTTAATGCCAAGTTTTATAGATTTACCTTGCATATTAAGATGAGAAACAGTAACTCTTACTTCATTATTATTTATAAACCTGTCTGAACATAGTCAATACTTATTTTTGCAGAACCAGGCTTTAAATTTTCAGTTTACCTTTTGTTGTAACCTTTCTGCCATAACTGATTAATTTTTCGAATGTAGACCTACAGACATTTGTTATGCAACAGAATCCTATTATAATGAGATATGAGGGACATTTGAATGTGTGCCTCTATATCAGGATTGTCAGAGTATTAAAGAAAGGTGTAAATGAATAAACGAAAATTCACCCTCATTCCTCACAGGCTCACCTGACCCCTCCACCCCCCGTCTTTATTCCATTGCTTAATTTCAGCTTCCCAGACAATTAAGTAGTGTCTAATGCTCAGGTCAACACCAGGCGTTCGGTTGAAGGAAATTGAGAGTGTAATGAATCAATCTGTCTTGTATGACATGATACAATTTGTTACTGTTTCTGCAGAATTTTTAAGACCTGTTTGTTGATTTTAGGAGTATCTTGTTAACAGAGTTAAAAAAAGAATCAGAGGTTATTAAAATGGTTTTGCAATAAACATTTTTTTAGGAGCTGGTTTAAATGGACTCAACTGCATTAAATTTGAAATCTATGGATCACTTCTATAGTACAGCTCACATCTATGGAAGTTTCAACGGGTTGGGTTTATTAAACAATATTCAACTGAAAAGCAAGACTTTTTAAATATATGAATACCCTGTGACTGTCCTGTTACTCTAGCTTTCAATATATTTTCATCTATCAATTATATTAAATACCAGCATAAATTGCTGCTAGTCAATAAAATATGCCTAAATTATTGATAGAGGACTAAGGTTGCTGCAAATATTTACTTTGTCCTCTACCTTTCAACATTTAATATACAAACACAAACATATATTTGTATAAAAACCCTGAATTATATATATATGCATGTTTTACCCCAGTAATTACTTTGTCGTCACCACCATTGAGCTCACTAATAGTTAAACCTTTATTAAGAACGGTTCCAAGTATTTATCTTCTGTGGAGCGCAAGTCTCATTTTCTATACAGATAGCTAAACTAGATATGGCCTATGCCTTTTTTTTCGGCTTGTTTAAGAACTGCTGATCCTACAAGGGATATAAATATAACATGCACACTGTTAGCTTCTTAAAAAGAGAAAATTCAAATTTGCTTTGACAGTAATAGATAATAATATTCAAATTATTTTAATTGCTTGTGTTTTATTTTTTTAATTTAGTGTTTCATAATGCATTAAGTAAAATCCTTTCTTATTGGTGTTTTTGATATAATTTATTTAATCTCCTCCAGGTTTTTCTCAAAAAACTTACACAGAAAGTTAAAATCTCTTTAACGGCTGTTGGTTCAAAAAAAAAAAAGAAGGCACCACATACCTGTGGTCCATAAAGCAAGCATTATGTTCACTACTCTTTTAACCAATTAATGTTTTAATGATACAAAAACAGTGAGAAACAGTCCAATATTTTTGAATCTTCATTTTTATTCAGGGCAAGGGAACATTTGAATGCAATCTGCTAATATGTGTAAGATCTGGTCAACTGCTGGATGCATAATGCTGTACAAATTTATCATTCATTGCATTGTATCCATGGTTGCCTTATATGAATTAAGCTTTGCTGTTGCCATTTTTCCCCTAGGTGTGTTTATCTTACTTTCTTTTTTTTTTTTTTTTAAGATTGCAAACAAAATTGCAGAAAGGGAAATGGGCATTCCTTGTTAAATAAAATTTTGAAAAATCTATCATTCGTTGAAATTTATTTGCTTCTTCCATAGTTGCATTTTTCAAAACATATCTTCATCTCTTGTTTGAGTTGTACTTCGATTTTATGTCTGTCTTCATCTTTAATGTTTTAGGGTTATGTGATAGGGCACCAGCTGAGACTTGCATTCTCCTTTGATTGCTGGATCCACTAGTTCTGGATTCATGAGTCTTAGTTTCATTTTTTTTAATCCAATATCTTGAGCGGTGGCTCAAAATATCTTTTTTTTTTACATTGACCCTTGGCTACAAGGCCCGATAGAGGTCAATTTTCACAACTGAATTGAGTGTTTGTTGACGATGCTATCTCTACAACAAGGTGAACACAGGCTCCAGAAATACCACGCTTTGTTACCACATTTTTGTTTAGTATCAATGCGAGAAAACAGATGTTCTGTATGTTGTAATTACCTTAGGAATGAATAGTTTTAAGATTAAGGCACATTGACACTGGAATTTGATAGAGCAGTTCATACAGACACAGAGGCCCTGAGATACCACGCTTTGTTACCACACTCTTCTTAAGTAACAATGCGAGAAAACAGAGTTTCTTCATGTTCTACATCTTTTTTTCACCTAGGAATGAATAGAATAAATGGAATTTGATATAGGAGTTAACACGGACACAGAAGCCGTGAAATTACCTGTAGCTTTCATAGTGGACTGGGGTTTTAAATCTTCACTCAAATAAAAAAGTGACTTTTTAGGTAAGCAATAAACATGGTATGATCTTGCAGTTACAACGAAGAAGATTTATGAAAACTAATGTATAAGTAGGTACCACAAAGTGATTTTTCTACCCCAGCAAATTTGAATATACCCAATTGTACTGTAAAGATCTTGTTAAAATATGAAATTTCCAACAAATTTCATCAAAATCCGTTGGTAAATAAAAATTTTACAGCTGTTTCAATTTTGCGCATAACGATACAAAACAAATTGCGTGCATCGGGTTGATTTTTAAGGACATATAAAAGTCATTTGTTAAATCTTATGAAACAAAAAAGGACATATTTACAAAGTCCAAGACAATGAATATACACATGCGAAATTTCACGGAGATAGAAAGTAAACAAAAGAATTTATTGGTCATGAAATATGGCCAAAAACACTTGTGGCATATCAAAATTACAAGCAAATACTCTAGATGAGGCACTTTTGGACCATAGTAAAAAAACACATATTCTTCAGATTGTTTCAATACTTAGTTTGCTAATACACAATGTTGTATTTAGTTGACTCAATTTTTGTCAGCAACCTAGAAAGCCATTTTGAAAAGATAGAGAAAACCAAAATTGGCATAGCGCCAAAGTTTGCGCCTTGGAAGAAAATTGGTAAAAAAGCGAATCATATTGTAGGAATTATATCATAAAAAACACAGTTTTCGTACTAGAGTAATGAAACTTTCGGAGTTTATGGTTTTTTAGATGCTGAACCTGATTATGCTATCTATTTGATAATTTGACCACTGTTTCTATTTCAAAACTGCATTGTAAGTCAATGATAGAAGTAAAAAATTAATAGTCACAGATGAATTATGATTGAACATATATTTTCAAATGTATACATGATAAAGCATTATGATTTTGATAGTTGTAGAAAACTCCCATGATAAACTGAGGTTCAATACACGCTTACATTAAAGCTGAAACTGTATGACTGTAAAAGAAAGTATTATATAAGAGACAAAATACATAACAGTTTTCAAAATATAAATTGAGAACCAATTCATGTAAAGGAATTAGCAAGCCTGAAAATATCAATATTTTGTTAAATGAAAACAATTTGAGCCTGCAACTTTAAAAAATTATAAAGTATAAGCAGAAATTTTCGTTTCTTTTAAATTGTGAAGGTTTCTGTTCCGTATATATGTTTTTTTAAGCCGCACCTATGGTTTTTCCCACTCTGCTTACCTCTCGGTCTCACTACCTCTTTTGCCAGACATACTATGTACCTGTATCAGTGTCACTTTTTTGTTGACTACCTACCTGTACACTTCGCTAATGAAAGTATCTATACTGTTTGTACCTTGCAACGTTTTCTGTTTGTTTTACTAAATAAACCTTGAACCCAACAACAACATCAAGCAACAGTTTCTGTCAAATTTATTTTCACCGTAACAGCATTGTATTTAATAATCATCATCAGAACTTTAATTTTGAATGATTGTCTTTTGCCTAATGAACCCCCCTCTTTTAGAGGGGGGTTCAATGCATAAAAAATTATCTTTCCAAGCAAAGTCTGGTAAAGATTTGCAGCAGTACCTGTCAGTCTTAAGTCCTCTTGCCCCATCACTAATTTTCTATATCGAATCTGATCTTTAAGATTTTCTGCTTTTCCATTTTTATATAACTGATCAAGCCCAGCTTTTGTGGTGCACAAACCACCTTGATACAAAACCGCATTCATAATTTTAACTTATTACAAAAGAATTCCAACTGCTTTTTTTTACTTGGAACCATAGGGGCGCAATGGAGTTACAGGAGTGAGAAAATGATTCAAAGATGAGTAATCAGTTGAATAAAAAGAGGAAAGCCTGGCTAACGAGAAAGTATTACTAAAAGTACAGAGGAGTTCATATACATTCAACACCTAAGGGAAACTTTTGCTTCAAGTCAACTTTGTTTGCCAGCTCTATTTTGTATTTCTTTACAAATTAAATTGCAATATTTAAAGCCAACTTTTGCCTACAGTCAACTAACTTTTTTGGTCCTGAGGTATTTATCCAGACTCCAGTGTAAAGTCTGTGGAAGTAAACAAAGGGCCAGGAGTGGAGAGAACGACGAAAAAGATACTGATTTTGAGGATGAAGACGATCATTACATTGATTATGGTGATGATAATGATGATGATGGTGATAATGATGATGATGATGGGGATGATGATAATGATGATGATTATGATGATGAATATGATGATGATGATGATGATGATGATGATGATGAAAAAACTGTCTTCACAAGCATGGGCATTATTAACACTGTATCGCCGATAATATTTTTTGTTTTATCATGTTTCACTACTTCAAAGATAAAAATGAGCCTGACTTTAACAACAGAAGAAAGAAATTTGCCCATTTCACTCTGTGTATCTCTGAATCCATTGGAAGCTAGAAAGCGAGAAAGAGAAACAGAAAAGGAAAGAGAGAGAGAGAGAGAGAGAGAGAGACACACACACAGAGAGAGAGAGAGAGAGAGAGAGAGAGAGAGAGAGAGAGAGAGAGAGAGAGAGAGAGAGAGAGAGAGAGACAGACAGACAGACAGACAGACAGACAGACAGACACAAAGAGGACAGAGAGAGACAGATAGATAGACAGAAAGAGAGACGGACAGAGAGAGAGAGAGAGACGGACAGACAGAGAGGTAAGCACAGCACTATGGCATCAGCTTCCCCCGAGTATAATTTGCCTCCTTAGATTAGAGGTAAAGGCAGTCTGAATCGAATAGCGAATAGTGTGGCTCTGTCCTGCCCCCCCCCCCCTCCTCCCCCGCCCCCCACCCCCGGTAATCCTGCGTTCACACCAAAGAATCGCTCGTCCAGAATTTTCCTTGAGCACACACCAATATAGTGCACCAAAAATACACTGTACTTTATAATTATCGATGTATGCTTACATAACATACCTACAGTCTTGATTATCACACAAAGACTATAAATATGCCCTAGAAATGTAGTAAAAGAATACGTTCGTCATTACGTCATAGGCAAAGCACACAATCATACAGGCATCTCAAATCAATGTTCTAGCTTGAATACATCTAGTTACATTGGTGATAATGACAAGGTATAATGATAAAAGCAATAAATCTGTTCAACAATTCCTTTCTTATTTTCAGCTCAATGAAAATAGTTTCTGTCTAAACCTAAGGTTTGTTGAATACTTTTTCACTGTGGCAGGGCAAGGCACCTTGATCTAACTAAAAATAATTTAAGAAAGTTATTTTGATTTCCATAAGTTGTTTTTTTCAAATGTTCCATAATCAATCATTATGGTCTCCATCTTGAAATGACTTTATAAAACATAATGATTTGCCGAGTTCCTTGACTGGAAGAATTATTTTAAACTTTGTACTGAAGTGCTCTTCTCCCTTAAAAAAGAAGTTCTAAGAAAGTCTTTATCTTCGAGTGCGCGTTTCTTTATGCCACTCTTCTCTTCTATGTCAATTAGTACATCGTACTACACGTATTTTCCCCGTAACCTCAGTTTCCACTGCGTTTAATTCACGATGAACGGGATAGTTCTGCCTAAAGCACCTCTGTCCGTTAACTGTTGGAGGGAAGTCAAATAGCAGCGTCCAGTTTTCTTCTCACCTCCAGACCTGTGGGTAAGGACAGTTTTAGACTTTCCGCCAAATAAACCATTGATTTCTAACTAACCCCTTTCAGTTGTTGCATGCAGGAAACAGGGGTATCTGCGGAGAAGTTCGGTTGCCGCACTTATAAATGAGGCCCCGACGTGCGCACCTGGGGGCACGTGCCGTCAGACCCGGGAAGATGAGTTGTGGGACAGGAATGCTGTGGCTCGTCCAGTGGTTGTGCAGCCTCCTCAGGGGGGGGGGGTTGTGAAGAAGAATTAGCCCGTGTCTGTGTTCCCTCCTTTCTATTAAAACCAGCCAAAATTGTTTCAGGGTTTAATAATTATCAAGTTGACAACTTTCTACGTCGTCTCCTATTTTTTTTTCTGTAAAGAAAGCTAACCCTGTCTTTATCACAGCTAGTTTAGGTAATGCCACGTTCTCTCAATCCGAGCGAGAAGTCTGCTCGTCTCTCAGATACCTCCAGTACTGTAAAACTTCTCTACTGTCACCTCTTGTAGACCGTCGCGCACAATTGTCTCTTTCTCTGCAGCAATTGGGGCTGACTGACCAATAGACATTAATTGCCAACATCAGAGAAGAGGAGACAAAACAGAAGGAAACGAAGTGTAAGGCCAAAGGCAGACAGTGATAAGCTATACAGATTCAATAAGCGAGACCACTCTAGTGATGTGCTCAAAATAAATAAAACATGACTATAACGGGAATTTTAGTTCCAGGAGAAAAATCCTGCTGTAAGCAAGTTCCCGCTTCAGGAATGCAAAGAGATCTATCCCCACCCCCCTCAAGAAAAAAAAAGAAAAAGTTAATGTACGAACTACTACTTGTAAGTGTAAACACAGCTTGACAAAAAGAGAACGACTAATAGGCACCCGCAAAATCTTTTTATAGCTATCACGTGGTTTTAAGAAATCATGGAGGCTGTGCTATTATTGTCCATCACGTGGTTCAAAATATACAAACAATGTGTCTATAGCAGTACCATCTGTCTAGGAGGCCTGTTCACAAGGTTACGTAACATTATTCAGATGGGCCATCATCTGGCTAACTATCAGCCACCTGCGCGAAGTTTGAACAGTTGATTAGAGCATGCTTAGCAGTACACACTGTGTTTTCACTGGACTCTCCTGCCATTTTGTTATTGGATTACATTCATTCTTTCTTGGATTATATTTCTTATCTTATTCTTTGTTATTCGCCCTTGGATTGCACCTTGTTCTAACAGATGCTTTCAATGTGGAACATTCCAAGAATGCTTTTTTGTGATTTGGTGTAGATTTTCCTCTAAATGTGTGCACACTGATAGAGTATGACCCGTGGCACCAAACATCATACAATGTAATATATATATATAGACTGATAAACAATTATACATGTTAAGTTCATCTAAATATGCTTTAAGTTTAATTAGCTTTTCCCTTTATGGTCTCTGCGATATCACTTTATAGAGAGGTGTGCTAAAGTGGGAGCCAAAGTTTTTTAAAAGCCTTTTAACTAAAATCTCTGATACTCAAAGTGCCCTCAATACTTTAACCTTAAGTTTCATATTTCATTATATGGTGTATCGGTGTCATAATCAATTTCCTTAACTGTTTATTGTTTAGGGGAAGAAAGTGCACTGTTACAAACTGTAAGAGCGGCTATGCCAGTCAGAAGGGGAAAGAAAGTGAAACGGTTATTTTATAATTATGGTTTTCCGAAGGACCCAACTGAATGTCATAAATGGGTTTCGAGTCTCCCTAACAAAATTGAGAAAGTGACTGAACATATTGGAGTATGCAGTCGACACTGGCTCTCTGATACTCCTCACATTCGAAGAGGAAGATAATATTTATAATCTCTATGCATCCTCCTATTAACTTTGGTGAGATACCTTCACCATCCATATCACATGCTCATCCAAAAACTCCTCGCCCTACCAAAAAAAAGCTCTCAGTGAAAGCAAAGTCAGTGAAATTGACGAACTGGATACATTCATAGTAAAAAATAACTTTAACTGTGACACTGTTCAGGAAGCCCTTCAAGAAAGTTTGCTCTTCTATGGACCCAGCGCTTGTAATGCAGATAGAACAGAACAAGCACTTGCCAGCTTCAGTCGCGGTGGTTGTATTCATGAATATGTTATATACTTCCATATTAGACTTAGAGATGCAGATGCAGGAGTGACTGTAATTCAATTTGAAAACTACAACGGTTTTAAATTGGTAACACACCCAAATTTCCCCTGTAAAACTGTGAATCAATGGGATCAGCTAGAAGTTGTCCTTCATTTTTACACTGGAACAGGTTAGTACTGCCCATCATTCTGACCATCCCTCTCCCACATACACATAGACTTCTGTCTGTATCTCTTTCACTCTAAATATCACCATAACTTTTTTTGTCTTTCACATTCTGTCATTCCTTGTTTTGCTCTTGACATGTTACTCCAGTGCCTTTATTTAATGTAGCCTACTGTAACACTGTGTTATCAAGTCTCGAAAAGGTGTACATGTGGATCTGAGTTTCAAAGTGTAAATATTTGAATGTAATAGAAATTATGATGAGAAGGGAGTGTGTGTGTGTGTGTGTGAGAGAGAGAGGCCCGGAAGGGTTAAGAGTCGGATTGAGCTAGAGAGATGAAAGAAAGAGAGAAGGCCAGTTATAAAGCGCACATGGCTAGCACCTATTACCATATCTAGCACCCCCCTTTTCCACACAAATAGACCTCTGGCTGTCTGCATCTCTTTCACCCATTCTCTCTCTCTCTCTCTCTCTCTCTCTCTCTCTCTCTCTCTCTCTCTCTCTCTCTCTCTCTCATTCATTATTTTATCTCTTGCTCTAAGATTCTACGTACCTACTATGTTTGTTTTTGTTCCTTGGTCGAATTTTACAAAATTATAATCTCTGTCCCCCCCCCCCCATCTCTCTCTCTCTCTCCCTCTTTCCCTCTCTCTTCATTTGCTTCTTCTGACTTGATACAATCATTATCTGATGTACGTGTTCTTAGTGTGTCACTCGAGTGCCGGTATTTGATGTACCGTACCACTGTATTATCAAATCTCGAAAAGTGTACATGTGCATTTGAGTTTCTAAGTATTTGAATGTATAGCCTACATGTACTTAGAAGTTATGATGAAGAGGGAGGGAGGGAGAGAGAGAGAGAGAGAGAGAGAGAGAGAGAGAGAGAGAGAGAGAGAGAGAGAGAGAGAGAGAGAGAGAGAGAGAGAGAGAGAGAGAGAGAGAGAGACGAGGGTTAAGAGTCGTATTAAGCTAAAGATGAGAGAGAGAGAGAGAGACGGGGGTTAAGAGTCGGATTAATCTAAAGATGAGAGAGAGAGACGGGGGTTAAGAGTCGGATTAATCTAAAGATGAGAGAGAGAAAGAAAGAGAGAGAGAGAGAGAGAGAGAGAGAGAGAGAGAGAGAGAGAGAGAGAGAGAGAGAGAGAGAGAGAGAGAGAGAGAGAGCACATTGCTAGCACCCCGCAGACCGGCCCATCTGAATAATATTACATAACCTATGAACAGGCCTCCTAGATAATTGGTACTGGTCTAAACGGACACGGACCCCCATGTGACGTCACAAAATTCGTGTTTGACTCAGATTTCACTTCCTTTCCACCAATGTTCAAAATGGAGAAAGGACGTGTGTTCAAAACGTATGAAGAGTTTGAGACAGCCCTTAAATAATTTTCAGTGGCACTCACAGTCTATTTGTGAAAAGATCGAGTGAGTCAGTGAAAGAACTAATACTGAAGTACCTAAAATATAAAAGCATTCTCTTTGTGTGCAAGCACTCCCCGTCCAATCACACCAGCTCCTCGACGGGTCAGCGCCTATGCTAAAGGTAAGTCCCATCAATTGTGCCAATGAGATTTAGAGTTAAATAGAGATAGGTCTTATATCCAGATCTAGACGATCTGATTTTAGATTTTAGTGGTTGGTTAAAGATAAGGGGTGAGTTATCCTAAGCCTAGATTTTTAAATCCTTCCCTGCCTCTTGGAGTAGATCTAGATCTAGATTCTAGATCTATAACAGAATGGAAAATTTGGCATGAGGGCACCAAAAGCCTTATTGAAAGACATTGTCAGAGTACTGATCTGAAACATTTTGCAGTTCATAGGACAAATATTATAATTTACTCTAGATCTAGATTTTCCAATCAATCATTTATTTTGAGGTTTCAGATTTTATAAGCCAAAGTTATTTTTCTTTAGATGTTGGCCACTGCCTACCATGTGACTTGATGCTATACACTAAATGAACTTTGTAGCATTCAACTCTATCTATAGATACATAGCTACATACTCTTCATCACTTTCACAGGTCCCTCAAACTAGATTGTCAAGCCAAGATTCGGTTGAAGATCCAGAGGCCGAGACCTGTCTCCGCCCTTCCTGGCCATCACAGTGTAGTATTTGAACCATCAAGGGCATGGCCTCACCCAAGAAGTAATTACACTTTCCTTTGTTTTTTTCTATTTTGCCTCTTATGGAAATGAATACATATTTTTATATACATGCGGACTGTGGAGAAAAGACAGGAAAGCCTGCATTGCTTGTTCGCTTGTACTGTTACAATGCAGGCAGGGCAAAATGCTAAGGATTTTTTTCTATTTAAAGTTTTGGTGCTTTCTTTCCAGTTTTTACAGGTTGGGAAGCGGTGTCAATTTTGCAGAAATAAATTGAATATAGGAAAATAAAAGGTTATTTAGCTCTGTCGTTATAGCAATGGTTTTCGCTATTCGAGATGTTAAACATGGGTTCCACTGTACAGGAAAGAGAATTGTTCGTAAATTTAGGGAATTCTGTATACATTTTACATTCATGTGATCCCCCACAAATTCTGTCCTTGGGCAGACAAACTTTTGTTGAAGGTTGGACGCGCAAAAGAAATGGTAAAAATATAATTCTACGCTGAGTACGATATTTTTCCATCATTGAGTACCAACCTGTGCGAAAGTATAAAACTAGACGATATATTATCTAGTATAATGTATTTTTTATTATTATTATTAATATAAATTTTTATACATTTCAATTCCAATATTGAGATTTGTATTGTAGTTCAAAGATGGTGAATCATTATTGAATAATTAAATAGGGGTGAACAAATCCGCTTTATTTCTATCTCTACAAATCAAGCATAATTAAATATTATTACAATAGAATAATATTCGAAATTTAAAAAAAAATTCAAAACGGTAGAAAGATTTCCATTTTTTCTTTCTCTATACTAATACAATAGCAATGCTGTAGAATCGAAATGATCCCTATAAATCATCAAAATAATACCATATTATCAAAATATTATCGAATTTCAGACCGGAGTAAAATTGGAATTATGCTAATTATAGAGATTACCAAATTGGAATTAACCGGCGGCCATATTAGAAATATGCTAACTATAGAGACTTCCAAACCGGAATTAACCACGGCCATATTGGATTATACTAAATATAGAGATTGCCTAAATAGAATTAACTTGCGGCCATATTGGCATTATGCTATTTATAGAGATTACCAAAATAGGATTAACCGGCGACCATATTGGAATTATGCTAATTATAGAGATTACTAAATTGGAATTAATCGGCGGCCATATTGGCATTATGCTAATTATAGACATTGCCAAAATAGAAATTACCCGGCGGCCATATTGGATTTATGCTAATTATAGAGATTGACTTACTTGACTTAGGGCCTTCCGCGTCTCAGTCGTCCGACGGGGGCGCTTCGGCAGCTTTTCGGATTCCCGTCGACAGTTCCCTCCATTGCCGTCTGCCCCGGGCGATGCATCTTAGGTGTTCGAGGTCTTCCCCAGCTGTGAGTTGTAGTGTGCTTTCTTGTAGTCTTGATAGGTCTTTGTTGAGGACGACTGGTAGTGTTGTTAAAGGGCGGCCCCGAAACTTTTTTCCGTGTGTGGCGAAATAGCTGTTCATTGATTTATTAGCAGGTATTTCAATATTTCTTCTAAGTATGTGCCCGAAAAGGCGCCACCTGTTCTCAAGTATATAAATAGAAAGGGGGTGTTCCTCGCACCTGTTGTAAAGAGATGAATTTGTGATTTTAACGGGGTATTTGATGTTGAGAACTTTCCTTAGCTGTTTACGATGAAATGCATTTAATTTCTCTTCTTCAGATTTTGTCAGTGCCCAGGTGCCGCAGTTGTAGACAAGTATTGATTTTACGAGCGACCTGCATAATTTCAGCTTGGTCTTTCTTTCAATCCTATCTCCTTTGATCCAGACATTTAGAAGCTTTGTCAGTGCTGCATTGGATAGTCGTTTCCTCCTCTCAACGTCTTCTTCGTCGCCTATGAGAGTTCCAACTTTTTTTGTATTTTTTAGAGATTACTAAATTGGAATTAACTGGCGGCCATATTGGATTATACTAAATATTACTAAATATACACTTTGCCTAAATAAAATTAACTGGCGGCCATATTGAAATTATGCTAATTATAGAGATGGCCAAAATAGAATTAATCGGCCGCCATATTGGAATTAAGCTAATTATAGAGATGGCCAAAATAGAAATTAACCGGCGGCCATATTGAATTTATGCTAATTATAGAGATGACGAAATTGGAATTAACTGGCGGCCATATTGGATTATATTAAATATACACATTGCCTAAATACAATTAACTGGCGGCCATATTGAAATTATGCTAATTATAGAGATGGCCAAAATAGAAATTAACCGGCGGCCATATTGGAGTTATGCTAATTATAGAGATTACTAAATTGGAATTAACTGGCGGCCATATTGGATTATACTAAATATACACTTTGCCTAAATACAATTAACTGGCGGCCATATTGAAATTATGCTAATTATAGAGATGGCCAAAATAGAATTAATCGGCCGCCATATTGGAATTAAGCTAATTATAGAGATGGCCAAAATAGAAATTAACCGGCGGCCATATTGAATTTATGCTAATTATAGAGATGACGAAATTGGAATTAACTGGCGGCCATATTGGATTATACTAAATATACACATTGCCTAAATACAATTAACTGGCGGCCATATTGAAATTATGCTAATTATAGAGATGGCCAAAATAGAAATTAACCGGCGGCCATATTGAATTTATGCTAATTATAGAGATTACTAAATTGGAATTAACTGGCGGCCATATTGGATTATACTAAATATACACTTTGCCTAAATAAAATTAACTGGCGGCCATATTGAAATTATGCTAATTATAGAGATGGCCAGAATAGAATTAATCGGCGGCCATATTGGAATTAAGCTAATTATAGAGATGGCCAAAATAGAAATTAACCGGCGGCCATATTGAATTTATTGTATTTATATACATTACCAAAATGAAATTGGATTTATGATAATTACCAAGATAAAATATTGGTAAATATGCTAATTATAGACATTGCCAAAATAGAAATTAACCGGCGGCCATATTGGATTTATGCTAATTATAGAGATTACTAAATTGGAATTAACTGGCGGCCATATTGGATTATACTAAATATACACTTTGCCTAAATAAAATTAACTGGCGGCCATATTGAAATTATGCTAATTATAGAGATGGCCAAAATAGAATTAATCGGCGGCCATATTGGAATTAAGCTAATTATAGAGATGGCCAAAATAGAAATTAACCGGCGGCCATATTGAAATTATGCTAATTATAGAGATGGCCAAAATAGAATTAATCGGCGGCCATATTGGAATTAAGCTAATTATAGAGATGGCCAAAATAGAAATTAACCGGCGGCCATATTGAATTTATGCTAATTATAGAGATTACTAAATTGGAATTAACTGGCGGCCATATTGGATTATACTAAATATACACATTGCCTAAATACAATTAACTGGCGGCCATATTGAAATTATGTTAATTATTGAGATGGCCAAAATAGAATTAATCGGCGGCCATATTGGAATTAAGCTAATTATAGAGATGGCCAGAATAGAAATTAACCGGCGGCCATATTGAATTTATTGTATTTATATACATTACCAAAATGAAATTGGATTTATGATAATTACCAAGATAAAATATTGGTAAATATGCTAATTATAGACATTGCCAAAATAGAAATTAACCGGCGGCCATATTGGATTTATGCTAATTATAGAGATTACTAAATTGGAATTAACTGGCGGCCATATTGGATTATACTAAATATACACTTTGCCTAAATAAAATTAACTGGCGGCCATATTGAAATTATGCTAATTATAGAGATGGCCAAATTAGAATTAATCGGCGGCCATTTTGGATTTATGCTAATTATAGAGATTATTAAATTAAAATTAATTTGAGGCCATATTGGATTATACTAAATATACACTTTGTCTAAATAAAATTAACTGGCGGCCATATTGAAATTATGCTAATTATAGAGATGGCCAAAATAGAATTAATCGGCCGCCATATTGGAATTAAGCTAATTATAGAGATGGCCAAAATAGAAATTAACCGGCGGCCATATTAAATTGATGCTAATTATAGAGATTACTAAATTGGAATTAACTGGCGGCCATATTGGATTATACTAAATATACACATTGCCTAAATACAATTAACTGGCGGCCATATTGAAATTATGTTAATTATTGAGATGGCCAAAATAGAATTAATCGGCGGCCATATTGGAATTAAGCTAATTATAGAGATGGCCAGAATAGAAATTAACCGGCGGCCATATTGAATTTATTGTATTTATATACATTACCAAAATGAAATTGGATTTATGATAATTACCAAGAAAAAATATTGGTAAATATGCTAATTATAGACATTGCCAAAAAAGAAATTAACCGGCGGCCATATTGAATTTATGCTAATTGTAGAGATTACTAAATTGGAATTAACTGGCGGCCATATTGGATTATACTAAATATACACATTGCCTACATACAATTAACTGGCGGCCATATTGAAATTATTCTAATTATAGAGATGGCCAAAATAGAAATTAACCGGCGGCCATATTGGAGTTATGCTAATTATAGAGATTACTAAATTGGAATTAACTGGCGGCCATACTGGATTATACTAAATATACACTTTGCCTAAATAAAATTAACTCGCGGCCATATTGAAATTATGCTAATTATAGAGATGGCCAAAATAGAATTAATCGGCCGCCATATTGGAATTAAGCTAATTATAGAGATGGCCAAAATAGAAATTAACCGGCGGCCATATTGAATTTATGCTAATTATAGAGATTACTAAATTGGAATTAACTGGCGGCCATATTGGATTATACTAAATATACACTTTGCCTAAATAAAATTAACTGGCGGCCATATCGAAATTATGCTAATTATAGAGATGGCCAAAATAGAATTAATCGGCCGCCATATTGGAATTAAGCTAATTATAGAGATGGCCAAAATAGAAATTAACCGGCGGCCATATTGAATTTATGCTAACTATAGAGATTACTAAATTGGAATTAACTGGCGGCCATATTGGATTATACTAAATATACACATTGCCTAAATACAATTAACTGGCGGCCATATTGAAATTATGTTATTATTTATATGGCCAAAATACAATTAATCGGCGGCCATATTGGAATTAAGCTAATTATAGAGATGGCCAGAATAGAAATTAACCGGCGGCCATATTGAATACATTGTATTTATATACATTACTAAAATGAAATTGGATTTATGATAATTACCAAGATAAAATATTGGTAAATATGCTAATTATAGATATTGCCAAAATAGAAATTAACCGGCGGCCATATTGGATTTATGCTAATTATAGAGATTACTAAATTGGAATTAACTGGCGGCCATATTGGATTATACTAAATATACACATTGCCTAAATACAATTAACTGGCGGCCATATTGAAATTATGTTATTATTTATATGGCCAAAATACAATTAATCGGCGGCCATATTGGAATTAAGCTAATTATAGAGATGGCCAGAATAGAAATTAACCGGCGGCCATATTGAATACATTGTATTTATATACATTACTAAAATGAAATTGGATTTATGATAATTACCAAGATAAAATATTGGTAAATATGCTAATTATAGATATTGCCAAAATAGAATTTAACCGGCGGCCATATTGGATTTATGCTAATTATAGAGATTACTAAATTGGAATTAATTGGCGGCCATATTGGATTATACTAAATATACACTTTGCCTAAATAAAATTAACTGGCGGCCATATTGAAATTATGTTAATTATTGAGATGGCCAAAATAGAATTAATCGGCCGCCATATTGGAATTAAGCTAATTATAGAGATGGCCAAAATAGAAATTAACCGGCGGCCATATTGAATTTATGCTAATTATAGAGATTACTAAATTGGAATTAACTGGTGGCCATATTGGATTATACTAAATATACACATTGCCTAAAAACAATTAACTGGCGGCCATATTGAAATTATGTTAATTCTTGAGATGGCCAAAATACAATTAATCGGCGGCCATATTGGAATTAAGCTATTTATAGAGATGGCCAGAATAGAAATTAACCGGCGGCCATATTGAATTTTTGGATTTATATACATTACTAAAATGAAATTGGATTGATGATTATTACCAAGATGAAATATTGGTAAATATGCTAATTATAGACATTGCCAAAATAGAAATTAACCGGCGGGAATATTGGATTTATGCTAATTATAGAGATTACTAAATTGGAATTAACTGGCGGCCATATTGGATTATACTAAATATACACATTGCCTAAATACAATTAACTGGCGGCCATATTGAAATTATGTTATTATTTATATGGCCAAAATACAATTAATCGGCGGCCATATTGGAATTAAGCTAATTATAGAGATGGCCAGAATAGAAATTAACCGGCGGCCATATTGAATACATTGTATTTATATACATTACTAAAATGAAATTGGATTTATGATAATTACCAAGATAAAATATTGGTAAATATGCTAATTATAGATATTGCCAAAATAGAATTTAACCGGCGGCCATATTGGATTTATGCTAATTATAGAGATTACTAAATTGGAATTAATTGGCGGCCATATTGGATTATACTAAATATACACTTTGCCTAAATAAAATTAACTGGCGGCCATATTGAAATTATGTTAATTATTGAGATGGCCAAAATAGAATTAATCGGCCGCCATATTGGAATTAAGCTAATTATAGAGATGGCCAAAATAGAATGAATCGGCGGCCATTTCGGATTTTTGCTGATTATAGAGATTACTAAATTGGAATTAACTGGCGGCCATATTGGATTATACTAAATATACACTTTGCCTAAATAAAATTAACTGGCGGCCATATTGAAATTATGTTAATTGTTGAGATGGCCAAAATATAATTAATCGGCGGCCATATTGGAAATAAGCTAATTATAGAGATGGCCAGAATAGAAATTAACCGGCGGCCATATTGAATTTATTGTATTTATATACATTACCAAAATGAAATTGGATTTATGATAATTACCAAGATAAAATATTGGTAAATATGCTAATTATAGACATTGCCAAAATAGAAATTAACCGGCGGCCATATTGGATTTATGCTAATTATAGAGATTACTAAATTGGAATTAACTGGCGGCCATATTGGATTATACTAAATATACACTTTGCCTAAATAAAATTAACTGGCGGCCATATTGAAATTATGCTAATTATAGAGATGGCCAAAATAGAATTAATCGGCGGCCATATTGGAATTAAGCTAATTATAGAGATGGCCAAAATAGAAATCAACCGGCGGCCATATTGAATTTATGCTAATTATAGAGATTACTAAATTGGAATTAACTGGCAGCCATATTGGATTATACTAAATATACACATTGCCTAATTACATTTATCTGGCAGCCATATTGAAATTATGCTAATTATAGAGATGGCCAAAATAAAATTAACCCGAGGCCATATTGAAATTATGTTAATTATTGAGATGGCCAAAATCGAATGAATTGGCGGCCATATTGGATTTATTGTATTTATATAGATTACCAGAAAAAAATTCTAATTATTCTAATTATAGAGATGGCCAAAATAGAATTAATCGGCGGCTATATTGGATTTATGCTAATTATAGAGATGGCCAAAATAGAATCAACTGGCGGCTATATTGGATTTATGCTAATTATAGAGATGGCCAAAATAGAATCAACTGACGGCCACATTGAAATTATGCTTGTTATAGAGATTACCAAGATAAAATTAACCGGCGGCCATATTGGCATTATGCTAATTATAGAGATGGCCAAAATAGAATTAATCGGCCGCCATATTGGAATTAAGCTAATTATAGAGATGGCCAAAATAGAAATTAACCGGCGGCCATATTGAATTTATGCTAACTATAGAGATTACTAAATTGGAATTAACTGGCGGCCATATTGGATTATACTAAATATACACATTGCCTAAATACAATTAACTGGCGGCCATATTGAAATTATGTTATTATTTATATGGCCAAAATACAATTAATCGGCGGCCATATTGGAATTAAGCTAATTATAGAGATGGCCAGAATAGAAATTAACCGGCGGCCATATTGAATACATTGTATTTATATACATTACTAAAATGAAATTGGATTTATGATAATTACCAAGATAAAATATTGGTAAATATGCTAATTATAGAGATTATTAAATTAAAATAGATATATTATAGATATTGCCAAAATAGAATTTAACCGGCGGCCATATTGGATTTATGCTAATTATAGAGATTACTAAATTGGAATTAATTGGCGGCCAAATTGGATTATACTAAATATACACTTTGCCTAAATAAAATTAACTGGCGGCCATATTGAAATTATGTTAATTATTGAGATGGCCAAAATAGAATTAATCGGCCGCCATATTGGAATTAAGCTAATTATAGAGATGGCCAAAATAGAAATTAACCGGCGGCCATATTGAATTTATGCTAATTATAGAGATTACTAAATTGGAATTAACTGGTGGCCATATTGGATTATACTAAATATACACATTGCCTAAAAACAATTAACTGGCGGCCATATTGAAATTATGTTAATTATTGAGATGGCCAAAATACAATTAATCGGCGGCCATATTGGAATTAAGCTATTTATAGAGATGGCCAGAATAGAAATTAACCGGCGGCCATATTGAATTTTTGGATTTATATTCATTACTAAAATGAAATTGGATTGATAATTATTACCAAGATGAAATATTGGTAAATATGCTAATTATAGAGATGGCCAAAATAGAAATTAACCGGCGGCCATATTGAATTTATGCTAATTATAGAGATTACTAAATTGGAATTAACTGGCGGCCATATTGGATTATACTAAATATACACATTGCCTAAATAGAATTAACTGGCGGCCATATTGAAATTATGTTAATTATAGAGATGGCCAAAATAGAATTAATCGGCGGCCATATTGGAATTAAGCTAATTATAGAGATGGCCAAAATAGAAATTAACCGGCGGCCATATTGAATTTATTGTATTTATATAGATTACCAAAATGAAATTGGATTTATGATAATTACCAAGATAAAATATTGGTAAATATGCTAATTATAGACATTGCCAAAATAGAAATTAACCGGCGGCCATATTGGATTTATGCTAATTATAGAGATTACTAAATTGGAATTAACTGGCGGCCATATTGGATTATACTAAATATACACTTTGCCTAAATAAAATTAACTGGCGGCCATATTGAAATTATGCTAATTATTGAGATGGCCAAAATAGAATTAATCGGCGGCCATATTGGAAGTAAGCTAATTATAGAGATGGCCAAAATAGAATTCACCGGCGGCCATATTGGATTTATGCTGATTATAGAGATTACTAAATTGGAATTAACTGGCGGCCATATTGGATTATACTAAATATACACATTGCCTAAATAAAATTAACTGGCGGCCATATTGAAATTATGCTAATTATTGAGATGGCCAAAATAGAATTAATCGGCGGCCATATTGGAATTAAGCTAATTATAGAGATGGCCAAAATAGAAATTAACCGGCGGCCATATTGAATTTATTGTATTTATATACATTACCAAAATGAAATTGGATTTATGATAATTACCAAGATAAAATATTGGTAAATATGCTAATTATAGACATTGCCAAAATAGAAATTAACCGGCGGCCATATTGGATTTATGCTAATTATAGAGATTACTAAATTGGAATTAACTGGCGGCCATATTGGATTATACTAAATATACACATTGCCTAAATAGAATTAACTGGCGGCCATATTGAAATTATGCTAATTATAGAGATGGCCAAAATAGAATTAATCGGCGGCCATATTGGAATTAAGCTAATTATAGAGATGGCCAAAATAGAAATTAACCGGCGGCCATATTGAATTTATGCTAATTATAGAGATTACTAAATTGGAATTAACTGGCGGCCATATTGGATTATACTAAATATACACATTGCCTAAATAGAATTAACTGGCGGCCATATTGAAATTATGCTAATTATAGAGATGGCCAAAATAAAATTAATCGGCGGCCATATTGAAATTATGCTAATTATAGAGATGGCCAAAATAGAATTAATCGGCGGCCATATTGGAATTATGCTAATTATAGAGATGGCCTAAATAAATTTACTGGCGGACAAATTAGCATTATGCTAATTATAGAGATGGCCAAAATAGAATTAACTGGCGGCCATATTGAAATTATGCTAATTATAGAGATGGCCAAAATAAAATTAACCGGCGGCCATATTGAATTTATGCTAATTATAGAGATTACTAAATTGGAATTAACTGGCGGCCATATTGGATTATACTAAATATACACATTGCCTTAATAGAATTAACTGGCGGCCATATTGAAATTATGCTAATTATAGAGATGGCCAAAATAGAATTAATCGGCGGCCATATTGAAATTATGCTAATTATAGAGATGGCCAAAATAGAAATTAACCGGCGGCCATATTGGATTTATTGTATTTATATAGATTACCAAAATGAAATTGGATTTATGATAATTACCAAGATAAAATATTGGTAAATATGCTAATTATAGAGATTGCCAAAATAGAATTAACCGGCGGCCATATTGGATTTATGCTAATTATAGAGATTACTAAATTGGAATTAACTGGCGGCCATATTGGATTATACTAAATATACACATTGCCTAAATAGAATTAACTGGCGGCCATATTGAAATTATGCTAATTATTGAGATGGCCAAAATAGAATTAATCGGCGGCCATATTGGAATTAAGCTAATTATAGAGATGGCCAAAATAGAAATTAATCGGCGGCCATATTGGATTTATGCTAATTATAGAGATTACTAAATTGGAATTAACTGGCGGCCATATTGGATTATACTAAATATACACATTGCCTAAATAGAATTAACTGGCGGCCATATTGAAATTATGCTAATTATAGAGATGGCCAAAATAGAATTAATCGGCGGCCATATTGGAATTATGCTAATTATAGAGATGGCCAAAATAGAATTAACCGGCGGCCATATTGGATTTATTGTATTTATATACATTACCAAAATGAAATTGGATTTATGATAATTACCAAGATAAAATATTGGTAAATATGCTAATTATAGACATTGCCAAAATAGAAATTAACCGGCGGCCATATTGGATTTATGCTAATTATAGAGATTACTAAATTGGAATTAACTGGCGGCCATATTGAAATTATGCTAATTATAGAGATGGCCTAAATAAAATTAACTGGCGGCCATATTGAAATTATGCTAATTATAGAGATTGCCAAATTAGAATTAATCGGCCGCCATATTGGAATTAAGCTAATTATAGAGATGGCCAAAATAGAATTCACCGGCGGCCATATTGAATTTATGCTAATTATAGAGATTACTAAATTGGAATTAACTGGCGGCCATATTGGATTATACTAAATATACACATTGCCAAAATAGAATTAACTGGCGGCCATATTGAAATTATGCTAATTATAGAGATGGCCAAAATAGAATTAACTGGCGGCCATATTGAAATTATGCTAATTATAGAGATGGCCAAAATAGAATTAATTGGCGGCCATATTGGATTTATTGTATTTATATAGATTACCAGAATGAAATTCGAATTATGCTAATTATAGAGATGGCCAAAATAGAATTAATCGGCGGCTATATTGGATTTATGCTAATTATAGAGATGGCCAAAATAGAATCAACTGGCGGCCATATTGGATTTATGCTAATTATAGAGATGGCCAAAATAGAATTAACTGGCGGCCATATTGAAATTATGCTAATTATAGAGATTACCAAGATAAAATTAACCGGCGGCCATATTGGCATTATGCTAATTATAGAGATGGCCAAAATAGAATTAATTGGCGGCCATATTGGATTTATTGTATTTATATAGATTACCAGAATGAAATTCGAATTATGCTAATTATAGAGATGGCCAAAACAGAAATAATTGGCGGCCATAATTTATTTGATTTATTGTATTTATATAGATTACCAGAATGAAATTCGAATTATTCTAATTATAGAGATGGCCAAAATAGAATTAATCGGCGGCTATATTGGATTTATGCTAATTATAGAGATGGCCAAAATAGAATCAACTGGCGGCCACATTGAAATTATGCTTGTTATAGAGATTACCAAGATAAAATTAACCGGCGGCCATATTGGCATTATGCTAATTATAGAGATGGCCAAAATAGAATTAATTGGCGGCCATATTGGATTTATTGTATTTATATAGATTACCAGAATGAAATTCGAATTATGCTAATTATAGAGATGGCCAAAATAGAATTAATCGGCGGCTATATTGGATTTATGCTAATTATAGAGATGGCCAAAATAGAATCAACTGGCGGCCACATTGAAATTATGCTTGTTATAGAGATTACCAAGATAAAATTAACCGGCGGCCATATTGGCATTATGCTAATTATAGAGATGGCCAAAATAGAATTAATTGGCGGCCATATTGGATTTATTGTATTTATATAGATTACCAGAATGAAATTCGAATTATTCTAATTATAGAGATGGCCAAAATAGAATTAATCGGCGGCTATATTGGATTTATGCTAATTATAGAGATGGCCAAAATAGAATCAACTGGCGGCCACATTGAAATTATGCTTGTTATAGAGATTACCAAGATAAAATTAACCGGCGGCCATATTGGCATTATGCTAATTATAGAGATGGCCAAAATAGAATTAATCGGCGGCCATATTGGCATTATGCTAATTGTAGAGATGGCCAAAATAGAATTAACTAGCGGCCATATTGGAATAATGCTAATTATAATTTATATAGATTACCAAAATAGAATTAATTAGCATTCATATTGGAATTTCACAATAACTATTATCCTTTTAGCCCGTCCCAAATCTTTTATCTCATCTACATCTCGATCTTTTTCGAGTCATCAGTCCAATCGTAAAGATTTACTCCAACTCCAGTTAAAAACCTTATTGCCCATTCACTCAACCCCCCCCCCAAAAAAAAAAAAAAAAAAAAAATCGTGTCATTTTTGTTATATTAAGAGAACATGTAATTATAAAATATAATATATGCAGCTGCTGATTGTTACCAGCTATATCCTGCTTGGGTAAATCAAGATTAGTCTCAAATTCGATTATATTTTGATAATATGGTATTATTTTGATGATTTATAGAAATCATTTCGATTCTACAGCATTGGTATTGTATTAGTATAGAGAAAGAAAAAATCGAAATCGATTCTACCGTTTTGATTTTTTATTTCGATATCTATTCTATTGTAATGATATTTTGTTATTATGCTTGTTTATAGAGATAGAAGTATAGAAGTATTTCTCACCCCTATTTCATTGTTCAATATTGATTCACCATCTATGTGGCAGTTGTATGTTTCTATTACTTTATATGGAGTTCAATATTTCTTTCGTATAAAACTGACGGATCTTAAACTCTGTGCAAATTGCAATGAATTGAAATCACTTGATAAATACCTTAAACACATACGAAAACCTTTGGGTTTAAACTCTCAATGTATTGAATGTGGGAGGTATTAAAAACAGGAACAATATCAAAAATAAAAAAGACAGATAAGAGTGTTATCTGAGTTTATTCAGAGAAATCCAAATTATAATAATATAAAAAGAAATAATTTTATAATACACAATTACCTAAAAAAGACACATAATACAGTCTAAAAAAAATAACGTCAATGAAACTTATGTATATAACATAAACGAATATGACATTTTCATTAAAAGAGATAATAAATATAGGGGCATTGCCTGTTAAATGAACTTTAATCTGTTTGACTTTCAGCTTACATTGCATTACAATAAAGCACAACTGATAATTCACATAAGATTTTTGTTCACATATTAATTAATTTACTCCAGTCAATATATTTTCCCTGTTCTCTTTAAAAGCGTTGTCAAGAGAAATAAAAACTGGATGATAAGAAAGCTTTGAGGATTCAAACAAGGTCCCACATTTTACTTCTGAAAAGGAACCACAAAAAAGAAAGATTAATATGGGGGGGGCGGGTGAAACCTTAGCTAGATATATATCAAATTTGAAATATATTGTATATGAAATAATGAGATACAATTTACATAAAGATAGTTTATAATAACTGCACAAAATTCTTTGTTTCAAGAGCTAATTTAATCTCATCAGATTTTAGTAATTATCTAAATAGAACTTTACAGGTTTAGAAAAAAAGTGAAATTGAACATTTTTAGAAAATCTAATAATACAAAAAAATAAAACTGAGCAAGTTTCTTTTTATCTACGATTAAACCTATTATAAATTAAGGAGGATGGAGGAATTCCGTCCCCCAGTCAAGATTATCAATCGTTTTTAAGGGGAAATATTTGCATAAAGGAACAATAATTTTTTTCACTCATCCACAGACACATTCTAGGATGTGTTTCGTCGTATTACGACTCATCAGTGTGGCTATAGAGTATGGATTTATTCAAGTGTCCACCATTCAGTTAAAATCGTTTTGTTCTGGATCGAAAGTCCAAAATGCTCATAAATACCATATGTAAACTATAGGCAGTCTTTTTTGGGCCATGTGATGAGAAAAAAAAAACTAAAACATCTTGTGGCAACTCGATTGATTTTAAAGGAAACGGCAGCAGGGGAAAGAAGCGAGAAAAGATAAGTGGCTAAATGTAAAATGAGTGACAGAGGCACTTAACAGCATCAAGGTATAGAGATGCGCAGAAGGTCATGATCGCCTACTGTAAAGAGCAGGGCCCCTAATTCATACAGAATTTTCTATGAATAATCTAAGGATTGCCGTGTTTTACAAAAAAAAAAAAAAGGTACATCTAATAAAGGTAGTTGTAAGCTATATGTCTTTGTTGTTTCAACGTAGATGGTTACCGCATATGTTGGGCGCTGCTCTACATAAAATTATGTATAGACAACCACTGCCATAAATACAGCACAGATTGCAAATATAACATCTCACTCCAGTTCTATAACATTTTCAAAGCTGGAAAATACAAAGGACTCAAAGCATACATAGTGAAAAAACAAGCAAACCATAAAACAAAGGAATGTATTCACAGACAACACTTTGCAGACATGAAATTTGCTTGAAAAGAAAGACATGAATATTAGAAGATAAACATGTAAGTCTCACTTGTACATGAGGTGTAAGCTGACTACCTTTGATTGGTCTACAAATGTAGCCCAAAATTTGTCTTGACCTGCAAAGACTTAAAGCAAGAACAGATGATTTTTTCACCTCTCCTAATTTTTGGAGAAAAAGAAAATGATTTTTGTGAAAGAGAAAGTTTGTTTTAAGCAGAAAGGATAAGAAAAGAGATGACATGAAAGATTGAAAAACCTGTCTGTCCTACTGGAGAAAACGAAGAAAAACACACTTAAAAAAAGATAATAATGCAATGATGTCACAAGGCTGCTTGAATTGAACCAACAGAAGATTTCAGCACTTTAAGCCTATATCTCTGCCAAGTCATGAACGGGAATTGATTTCTGAAGTCTACCAGCCTTATTCCCATTATAATTGTGATAAAACAATAATTTGACAATAAACTTACAAAATAATTTTTTTTACCACATCAAACATATATAACAGCTGATTTTGGATCTTTGTTAAATTT
This sequence comes from Elysia crispata, assembly GCA_033675545.1. NCBI lineage: Eukaryota > Metazoa > Mollusca > Gastropoda > Plakobranchidae > Elysia > Elysia crispata. The sequence continues at coordinate 98,119 of JAWDGP010005477.1, read as the reverse complement.
AAGTTCCTTTCTTTAGAGCAGCAACTCCTCTCCCTAAAGACTTTGACAGAATCCTGGTATAATGCTGTGTTTGAAAAGTACAAGTCAATGGACATGTCTATACTAGTTCATTTTTACCTTTATAACTGATCTTTGACTGCTATAGCGTCAAAAGCAATGATCACATGAATTTAAACTAGTTTAAAAATTCTTGAGAAAAGAAGATCAACTTACACATCAAGGGCAAAATTCCTGAACTACGCTGCTGTGTCACGTTGATTCCAATCTCGTCCTTCTTCAAAACTCAGTAGATGGTAAGGATTCCCTCTCAAAAGCACATTGTCTCAAGTTGTTTAGTCTGTGGCTGGTGATCTTCTCAAAATGAAGAAGAGGTTGAAGATCTCCGTCAGATTATCACTGAAGATGTTGAGAGGAGCATATAATTATGAATAGACAGGAACGAGTTACACAGAGAAGGGATAGGGAAGAAAAGGAGGGGATATATATATATATATATATATATATATATATATATATATAGAGAGAGAGAGAGAGAGAGAGAGAGAGAGAGAGAGAGAGAGAGAGAGAGAGAGAGAGAGAGAGAGAGAGAGAGAGAGAGAGAGAGAGAGAGAGAGAGAGAGTGCCGAAAAACAACTCTAAGGCAAATACACACCTGGTAGCTATAGCAGAGGTAAAAGACACAGTAAAAAATCTGCAAACAATTTTCAAAGAGCTAAAAAACCAAATACATGCATTACAAAACTTCGCACGGAGACAGAAGAGATTGTTGTCTTCCTCTTTGGAGACTATGCTTTCTTGTCCTATGGCATTTCAGGAGCGACAGGGACATTCCGTGCCTGTTCTGTCTTGATTCCAAACAGAAAGTAAGGAACCTACCAAAAAGAGAGCACTACAATCTTTACACACAGATGCACAACAGTTTTTGGAGAGCGGTGGGAAAACAAATGCAGTTAAATGTTTTAACAATAAACTCAGACATCCATTCCTAGAAATAAAGATAGCAAACATAGCCCCTCCATATTTATATATTCTTCTTGGAATCACACTAAAACATCCCAATCTGATACAAAAGGAAGTCCAAAATAGAGATGAGATAATAGCCAAGCAGAAACATTCAAATTACAGACGCAACTGGCTCAAAGCTGAAGAAAAGAAAAAACAAATAGTACTTTCAAAAGGAACGCTATACTAGATGATGAGAGCAGAAGAAGAATGTGGAGAAAAGAGGCAAAGAGGAGTTGAAAAAAATTGAAGAGACAAAAATAAAGCTGTGGGCCCAATCCAAGAAAGCTCAGAGACAGTACTACAAAAACAAAATAGAAAGACAAGCATACCATGGTGGAAACTTTATAAGTCACCACTGAAGAAAATGATGACATTTTAGGAGTTGCGCTCCCTACCAAAGATATGTTTGACACACTTAACTCACATTTTGAAGGCATTCACTCTTTAACCTCAAAAGCCCAACCAGAGGAAACCACATTACAAGCAGAGATTGCAACTTCTGAATACATCAAATTTTACAGACAGTGCTTTCCCAATCGCATCATTGCCAAGCAGCACATTTTAAAAAAGAATAGCACTGATTTTATGCATAGGACAGGTTTTGGACTAGGCTTTCTTAGGGAGCAGGATGGGAACAACTTCACTCAACTGTTTCACGCTTGGCAAGAAGTGCAGCCATAAGAAATGATAAAAATAGAATGAAAAATATAATAGAAAACGTCTTGCTGTTGACAGCCCCAGAACTCAACTCCCTTGTACCACAGACAAAACCCAGACAACAACAAAAATAGTTAATAATATACCCCACAAAAAAATTTGAAAATGAAATTTTATTGGGAAATGACATCAGTATTGCATGTTTTGCAATTTTGTGTTAAAAAAGTAGTGTGAATTGCATTCCACGCATTCCAGCTGCATGCCTTTTTCTACTGCGCGGGTAAAATTCCTGGGAAGAGACAGTGTCCACCCATCCACTGTGAGCTGTCAGATAAGGGTGCTAGATTTATGGGCTTATGGCAAGTTGCTGACAAACTCAAAGTGAACAGAATTTGGCTCCATGTTGAGATACGCTGATGACACTGTATTAATTCCAGAAAATAAAGAAGACTTGCGACAATTATTAACGATTTTTGAAGAAGAGAGCAGAAAAAAGGGTTGCAATTGAATAGCAAAAAGATAGAACTAATGGTGATTAGTCAAAGTTATAGTCTCCGCACATCAACATCTTTATCAAAGGTAATAAACTCAAGCAAAGGGGTCAATTCAAATACTTGGGTACTTTAATATCAAGTGATGGACGTAACTTACACTGAGCTTCCAGAGAATGAAATCTATACTAACAAATAACCACATCTCAATTCGCACAAAAAGAAGAGCCCTGAAGTGCTCTATTGAACCCATTCTGATGTATCAATACAAAGCTTGCACAATTTCAAAACAGTTACAAAAGAAACTGGAGACAACAAAATGAGAAAATCTCATGGACTGTAAAGAAATCAACCAAAACTGTTACAAGAAGCCGACACTACAAGATTCAGCATAAATAGAATAAGTAATCGCCAGGCAACCTTTTTTGGACATGTCAAGAGAAGAGAGAAAGTACAAAATCTTGTGACAACTGGAATGATTGTACCAAAACAGCATCAAAAGATGTTGGATGGACTTTCAAAGTAGGACGAGTGACAGAAGCACTGAAAGTGATGAGGGATAGAGATGTGTGGAAAGTCATGATCGGCAATGCTAAAGAGCACGGCACCTAACTGATTGATTGATGAGTTCAAAAGACAATTTTTCCTTCTGTTGAACTAGATTTGGATACAGGCGTCAATCTTGCCATTGGACTAAATTTCCCCTTCTCTTCATCTTTTATCATGCTTGTAATGGTACTAGATCTAGAGGTTTAACTATAATAACTCAACGCCCACTTTGGAAATACTTTGTATGAAACGAAACAAACTGAGACAGCACAGTAGGCCTTACAAGACTGTTGCCACAGCAGCTGCGAGCATAGTTATTGTCCAAAAAGCTTTGGTCCATGTGCTCTCACGGTTGTGGAAACCTGCTCAACAGTAAAAAAAAAATGCTTGGACAGTTGCGTAAGACGCTTCCAGTGTGTAAAAATCAACTGATCAATGCTGCTCTTATGGCATACAACAATTAAAACATCATAACAATACCTCTCGAATAATGATGAGGCCCATAGAGGGCAGGTGCACAACACAATGGCCAGAGAGACTAAATCAAATGTCGTGTTTTCCTGTTTGCTGAAGATGGGTGAGATTGGGGCACTAATAACATACAGGACCTGCAATGTTTCACATAAGCAAAAATTTTCGTTCAATTTAATGTTAAGAAGCACCCTGTTAAAAATTTCTTCACAAAATACTTGAGTTTATAAAAAAAGGAAGAAAAAATTAACACTACTCTGAAATACAGACTTATCAATGCCAGATCAATAAAAAAAATGTTAAAGTGCTAAAATGTGACTTGTGCATGTTAAAATATACTAAATTTACTTTGATTTTTTTAAACATATTCATAAATCATTGTTTACACAAAAATCTGAAGTTTAAAAGAAATAAACAGCTAAAGTGTTCAATTATATAACTCTCTTAAGAAGCCTATAATAGTGAAATATCTAATTGAAAAAGCTTATTTAATTTCAATATGGCTTTTTTCAATTCTTTCAGCTTCCCTCTTCAAATATAATTTTTCTCTAACAATGATTTGAAATCTTGATACCTGAAGTTATTTGTTAAAAATATTTGTATACTGTGCCAGTTCAAGTAATCTATAAAATAAACATATCTTAAACAAAATGCAATCAGCACCATAAAAAATATACATTGTGATGTTTTAAAGAAAAGTCTTGCCATTTTTTTCCAATCTCATTTACAAGACAGCCCAACGTGTCTTCATAATGCGTGAAAAGCATATCAAGGAAAATTTGATAACAATGCCAATACTTCGAAAATGTTTGTGCTGTAAAAATTTGAAATTGATTCCACATAACTTGACAATCTGGTATGAATTTGATGCCTACTTTTGTTTTTAAATAAAGAAAACTATAAAAAAAATATGACTGAGTATTTGTCCTCTCTGTTGTTGGAACTGAATGACACTTCTTAGACAATGTTTTAAATAATTAATGAGAGCCACAGAGGGTTTTTAAACAAGATTCCTCAATTAAAATCCATTAAAAAAAGTATCAGTTTAGTTAGCTTATGATATTTACACAACTGCTGCTTTCTGTGACTAAGACTGCTGGCTCTATATTTTCTCATTAAATCTCAACAGCCAAAAACCTTGTGGATTCGAAGAAAACCCTTTACTTTCTAATTTATCTTAAATATATATAAAAATTTAAAGGATAGAAATTGGTTTTGGTTCCTAGCCACAAGGTTGTTGATGCTAATGCGAACAAACCTGGAATCATTGACTTGTTTAAGTCTCACTCTTTGGGTCTCATAGGCCTGGAAGATGCCAAAGATGATCAGGATACCCTTGCAACCAAACACAACGCTTGGACGCAGTGAACCAATCACGTGTTCTAGTTTATATGTACAACTTTCTTGATTAATATTTCACCTTGAATTAAAAAAACAAAACCATATAAAAAAACAAAATAAAAAACAAACAAACCCAAAAGCACATTTTTGGCCTTACAAGACGCAAAAAATCGAGAAACTATGAAATTAGACGTAATAAAAACTAATATTACGGCCTGAAATTGAAGTTTATCCGCTACAGACTGAGGCCTTATAAGATTACTCAAATTACCATGTTCTCTTACACATTAAATAAAAATCACCTTAACAAAAATGAGGCATCCAAAAATCTTCTTTATATAAGTGTTTGAATAGTAACGAATAAAAATACATTTATGAAATTTGGAGTACACCAAAGCACATTAAGCATTTTCAACATTTCCATTATTCCAACAAAAAAAAATATTTGCACATTTAAGAAACTTACCTCATCCCAAGTGGCGCTCCCTTGCTCCCTCAAATGGAATAGCTGAACAAGGACCCGGTTGTTGAGTAGCGGCAGAGAAGGTAGAGCTGGTCTTCTGCCTCTCCCACACATAAGGAAATGATCCTTCATCCCTCGGAAGTTATCATCATCTGTTGTAAAATAAATGTTGATGATAAATAAAAGCTATTTAAAACCTGTAATGAAGGTGCTTTATAAACCAAAAGCAAAACCACCATTCCACCAAAAAAAGTTTTTAAAAAATTTAATAAAATACAATGTAATTACAATAATACAATGTAAACATATGTAGTAGTAGTAGTAGTAGTAATAATAATAATAATAATAATAATAATAATAATAATAATAATAATAATAATAATAATAATAATAATAATGATAATAATTAAAAAAAAAAAAAAAACCTTCGCAAGATGTGACTGTGAACAATGATCTAGAGGCCAGACATGTGTACTTAAATTGTCTTGTACTTTCTTTTAAAGCAAATTGCATCCTATGACAAAATTATAGAAAAGTCTCATAAATATCATTTACTGATATATGATCGAAAATTGCTTTTGTTTTTAGTTACTGTCCAGACCATCCTTGATCTACAGACTACAGTACAAGTACAACTGTCAATTTCAGATTCTCGTAGATCTAAGCATTATGTACTACAATCTTGACTAAAACATTAGTGTTAGTACTTCTGCCTTGTGAGAAAATAAGATTTACTGTGTCTGTTTTAATATTGAATCAAATTAGATCTATAGATATTTGATTCATATCAAAACGTAAACACTTAACAAACGCAAAACAGCTGTCTACAAATTTTACAGAAATGCAGAAGTTAGACCTATTTTTAGAACCATTGCACAGGAGAGCCGATAGAAAATAATATTCTCGTGACGTCATAAGGTCAGCGAAGGTAACGTAGTGAAGGTCACTCTTGAATGAGAGTGTGGCTGTTCCGTTTACCGACAAACAGTCGATAAGAAAATAAAATAGTTCTTATTACACATATATTAGCCAATATAATTAAATCAATTTTATGTAAAGAAATAAAGTAGTATTAACTCACATAAAATGTCCTCCACATTGAGTGTTTGGGGATGCGAAGTGCGGTCTGCGATGGGTTCTCAACACATGCCGGACTGAGTCTGTTGACTAGACTGACCCGCCGTCATTTCGGGTCTCGGCAAGGGCTAAAATGGGTCTAAGTGTCTGCGTTTGAACTCTTTTCGCTGCATCCACAGGTTACACAATCAAATGATGTTTGTGAATTCTTTTAGAAAAATGGATGGCCTTCCTTTTGGTACTACACAAGCCGGGAAATGTTCCTTGAAACCATTAAAAATTCTAAATTTTCGTCTTCTTCTCGAAGTTTCTTATCCTTCTTCCTTCACGGCATGCCTCGTTGTGTGTGGTATCAAAAGAAAGCAGAATTACTGCCCTTTAATGTGTTTCAAACCGTATAAAAATATCTTTCTTGTGGTAAGAGCGATAGTCATTTGAAGAGAGCTAGGTCGGATCGGCCGAGCTCGGCGCTGCCGCGAATCGGACAATAATTTACAAAACACTGACACCTTTCACACGCTCTTTAATAGACCTATCGGACATTTTTTCATGTCAAAGTTATATAAAAGAAAAGACGATAAATAACACAACATTTTGATATGGTTTTTATTGAAAAAATATTATTAATGACGATAACACAACACTTTAAAAAAAGGGTAGATCTACGTTTTTCATGCCCGGCCGACCATTTTCCAGTCGGCTAACAGCTCAGTTTGGAATACCTAGTATAAGTCCAAAATACTTAGGTCCTTTCAAATTTAATTTAGAACGTTTTGAAATGTCATGGCCATCCTTCCTCTCCTATAAGGTGTTTATTAAAAAAAAGTTTTGAGTGTAAATGAGTTATTTTTAGATGAATGCATGAAAAAAGTATGTGTACTTGAAAAAAAATATCATGTACATTGTATAGTAATCGTGAGTAATGATTGATTTTGGTTGCGCAATTAAGTTTTGCAACGGCACGGTAATGCTTCAATATTATTCTATCTATTACAGGCATTTTTAGAGAGAATCGGATATTTTTTTTTAAAAGAATAATTGCTTGTATTTGTTAGAGTTTGAGATCTGAAAACCCCAGAGACAAATGAATTTAGTTCTGTTTCTAACAGACAACAATCGTGATGCCTGGTTCCCTGAGCAACACTCTTAAAGCACTCTAAGATTTTTTTCTTGAAAAAAAATAGATAATGAAAACCGCCCCAAAGCAGTCATAGAACAGAGACACCTGGATTTGTGCATTGCTTATCGTTGTCTAGCACTAATGTTCTAGGTTAATACAAACGGTCGTACGTTAAGGAATATTCTCTTTTGGGTGGCTGATGGAAACTTGAGGGCAGGCGTTAGACCGCAAAATTACTCTGTATCTCAACTGAATAGACAATAAAAATAGATTGCTAAAACTTATGCAAAAGTTTGCTTACTTTTTGGGCTGACTGGCCTTTGATTTGAAAGCCTCAACGACAAAGATCTAAAATCCATTGCTTCTACTTTGATCAAGTATATACTTTTTTTTGTAATCAAAACTGACGCTCGATACTAGTTCCAGAAGTAAATTAAAACATAAATTTCAGAGATACCTGTCAAAGCTGATTATGAAATAACGTTTTTCTAAACTAGAATTCAATATCTATTGCTACGACAGAAAAAGATTTTCAAACCCTTTGCTTCACTCAAATTGCAAGATTTTTTGTTTTGTTTTATATAACTGATCCTCAAGACTTGAACCGGTTCCTAATGAGTTCTATGAGTCTGACTTTTCTTGTTCAGCCAGATAGATACAAATCTATGGAAGTCCATATTTCACCCCTTGGGTATAACCGGACTGATTGCCTAAAGTTTCGAAATGTAGGGTCTGAATTCAGATCCATGGATCATCATCACAAATAGGTGGTCTCACGACCTCCACAGACAGCTCGCCGCTTTCCTCTAAGGTCAAACTTTCAAAGATGTGGTTCAGAATAACCCCTCAAACTTAATTGTCTAAAAAATAGAAGAAATAAACCATCATAATATAATCATACTCTGATATAATCAACATAAATAACTTTAAATTCAACGTACAAAACGAAGCAAAAACAAGAAAAAAAAAAAAAGAAATAAAATAAACAAAATGCAACAAACCTGATAAACAAAAAAAAAAAAAAAAGAAAGAGAAAAAAACAAAAAAATAAAACAAAAAACAACAACAAAAAAACAAAACATCAGAACAAAACCCCCCCTCCCTTCCCCCCCCCCCCTCCCCCCCACCCCCCACCCCCCCAAAGAGAGATGAATCAGCACGAGTGTTATATAAATGACAAAAAAAACCCAAAAAAAAAAAAAACAACAAAAACAAACAAACAAACAAACCAAAAATGGCTTGGAAACTCAAACAAGATTTTTAAAATAAGAAAAAAAAAAACGAAAAAAACTTGCAGATATAAACAAGCATACACAAATGATTTGTATTGACATTTTTATCTTTTAAAATTGAGACACTTAAAGTGGGGGTAGATATGTTGAGGTAAACAGTAAAATAAAATATAGACTGTATCAAACAATCCATCTAAGTCACATAATTGTATATCTAGGCGTTAAAAACCTTTTGTTTTTGAATGTTTTTTTCTCTCCCATCCGCGTCCGCCTTATGGAAATCCATATTAATTTTTAAGCTTCCCCAGCAGCCGTTTCGCCGGAATCTCATCCTCCATGTTGAATTGACGGCTTTTATTGACTTCCTTGTTTAGACCTGTATAACTATGAAGAAGTAAATCTCTCTAACTGTCTCGACCTCATGTTTTTCTTTTCCCTCTCGTTGTACCAAAAATTTTTTTTAAAAAATCGAGAAGTTTTCCTGTACTTATTTTTAAATGTATTCCGAAATAAGGTTTGCTTTTACGTTTTTCTTGAACAAATCCAAGGGCATCAAGTTCAACAAAAAAAAAAAAAGAAGAAGAAGAAGAAACTAAAGAATGTAAAAATAATCTCAAACTTTCAGCTCCTTCCGTGTTTTTCTTATGAAGATGAGTTAAGAAATTAACTGAAATTTGCCGTACTCCAAAATAAAGACAAGAGCGTCATGAGATTAAAAAAAAAATTAATGTCATTCTGTGCAGGGAAGTAGTGGTGATTTGATTGGTAGGTATTTAAAGAAAAGCACATAATCGATGTCTTTTCTTTCGGAGTGGCGATTGCGAATGTAAGCACCACTTCTGCTTTTTGTTACACGCGTTTCGTACTTCTATTCTGTTTTATATTCTAGATATCGACCAGATCCACCAATTGTCAACACGGAACAATAGAAATATTCAAGTTAAGACATTTTATCAACTTGCTTCACATAATTTGTCTTGCATGAGTTACAGGCCTACAGGATGTGACTAGATCTAGAAAAATTATAAGCCTTAGCAATTCAGGGTAACCCAAAATATTAAAAAAAAAATAATCCGGAGTCTTGACCTTTTTTTCTTTGTAAAAATGTCTGACGAGTTGTATGTTTTTACTTTCTGTTGTAGAGCACCTTTCCACTACATCAGGTCAAGCACTACAATGTATCTGTAACAGGCAATCAGCACCACATTATGGTCTCTTTGGAGAGATAAACTGAAAAGTGGACTGTTAAAAAGATTGAATCCATCCTTAGTTTACTTTTATAAATGGTATCCCTCCTTCATTTATAGAATGTCTTCATGACAACGTGAGAAAAATTACAATGCCTGAAGGTTCTATATATTTTAAAATTTTATGAGTATCTCTAGAGTAGATACATATTTTTTTTTATTGTTTTAAAGTTTACTTTTCTTTAATATAGTTGTATGGCTCTGGACGAGATATGTCATTATTGTATAATTTGCATTTCTTTATTATAGTAGTCTTCTTCATTTGTTTATTGCTGTAAAGTTTGCTTTTCTTCAGTGCAATTGCATATATCTAAAGAAGGCGACTCATTATTTTTGTAAAGTTTGCAATTTCTTCAATGTATTTGTCCTCCCTACATGATCATTTGAACGGGCAATCATGCTTAATTAAAATTGTATATTATATATTGCATATATATATATGATCATCTTCACAAATAAAGTGTTAAATAGTATTGAAGATAACGATGGAACTAACTCTTTTAAAGAATAGCAAAATACAAAGTTGAATAGCGGTAAAATGGCTTTTTATGCGCTTTGTCACAGAACCTTTCATGTGTAGGTAAGCTTGTTAAAAATGTTCCCTTTGGCCTCCTAGTTCTCGGAGCAAGCAGTGAGGTGAGACAATTCTTTCTGAAACAAGCGATTGGCCAGGACTGTCAGACTTTGCAGTTCGGAGAACCATAGATTTCTCATTTTCTTATTGATTGCCAGTTGGAGTATATAAGACGCTACTCGAAAAACTGCCAGTCTGTAGTCTACAATAGTCAAACAGGAAACTGCAGACCTGGATCCATTGCTTTTGGTCCTATAGAGAATGTTACAACATCCATACATGAGACAGGCTCCTCAGACAAATAATTATTGTACTATATGAGGCAACCGAATCTACAGTGCAATAACTCAGGCAACGTCGCCCACTATGGTGTATACAGTACTTCTACTTGTCTTTACTTGTCAACATCAAAAGCTGATAACTATAGCCATGCTCGGACAATTTGTAGCCAGATGGATTTCGTATGAAACACAATTTCAAAGTTTTTACTTTACTTGTATACCAACTAGACCTACTAGAAAGTCACCACTTATATTGGTCTTTTTCCCTTTCATCCATGAAAACGTTTTGTCCCTCTCTTGTTATACATAATACAATTATTCCTTTGAAGGAAGAAACATAAGTACGAACACTAAACCATTTCACTCTGCTTCTCTGTCAATGCCATTGATACCCCGCTTACAAAAGTTCTCTTTATTTCTTTTATGCCAATTCATAATGCCTTCTAGGATTCAACATAATTTGCTTTTTTCTTGAATCAATAATTCCATCTTCCTGTGACACAAAGGGAAAATAACATACTTTTAAAAAAGTCTTGTTAATATTAGTATTGATTTTCTTTTGTTAAATACTTAAACAATACGGCTACTTAAGTTTCGTTCATTCATCGATCATACTCATAGCCATGAGAATCTATGCAAAGAATTGCAACATTGTTTTGTGGACCAAAACACTCTGAAATTACTCAAACTGCAAACAACTATGGATTTTCCCTTTAGGTTATTTGATTTATTTCTCAAACGTAGGACACTATTGAGTGAAGAAGTTTAATAATGACAAAAAAGACTTAGAAACCCTGCATCTGACATAAGAATATTGTGAACGAACATTTACAACAAATGGTCCAAAACGTGTAGACAGCTCAATGACATTGTCTCTAATGTTATTTTAGAACGACACATTGGACACTTTTTTTCCTATCTTTTAGATGGACCAGTTTCATTTTAAACCAGAATTGAGCCAAACAGCCACCAGTAAATATCAACAAACATCTTTTACTACAATAAATAAAAATTTTAACAGGCCACACCGCACTCTTTAATAGTGTTATGTTGATTTGTAATTGTGTGAATAAAGATTGCAGAAGTATGGCTGTGACATTGTGGATTTTCCTGGCTTTCAAAGGTGAGCTACTATGTGCAATAACATCATGATTATGATCACCATCACCAACCACAGCAGCAGTAGCAACAATAGCAAAACAAACATGGCTTCATTTCCTTATTATGTTATTTATATTTACCTAAAATCTGAATATTTTACCTTCATATTTTTTATGCGAAAAAAAAAAGCTTGAGTTGAAATTATTTGCATTTTGACATTATCATAAAAAAGATTTTTTTTTTCATGTCTAGCCATGATAATAGTGGTGGAACTAACCCTATATAAAAATAGCAGAACACAAAGATGAATAAGCGAAAGTGATGTTCTACGGACTTTGTCACGAAACCTTTCATGTGTAGGTATATCTACTACAAAATATTGTTTTGCCTTTTTCTAGTTCTCGGAGCCAGCAGTGAGGTGAGACAATTCTTTCTGAAACAAGTTAGTGGACAGGACTGTCAGACTTTGCAGTTAGGAGAATCATGGATTTCTCAATCTCCCATTACTTGCCAGAGAGAGTGCATGAGCCGCTACTCGGAAAACTGCCAGTCTGTAGTCTACAATAGTCAGACAGGAATCTGCAGACCTGGATACATTGCTTTTGGTCCTATAAAGAATGTAAAAACATCCATACCGGAGACAGCAGGCTCCTCAGACAAAATATACTATGTGAGGCAAGCGATTCCACCGTGCACCACTTCAGACAACTTCGCCCTCTATGATGTATGCGGTACCTCTGCTTGTCTGTATTTGTCAACATCAGAAGCTGATAACTATAACCATGCTAAAACACTTTGTAGTCGGATGGATTCCAGACTTTTCGTAGGAAACACAATGGCAAAGTTTGCACTGTTCTGGTATACCAGCAAGACCTACATGAAAGTCACTACTTATATTGGTCTTGAAGATATCGACGTTGAGGGCAACTTTACGTGGGAAAATGGAGAACCTTTAAGTTATGAACAGTACCAGTATATTTGGTTCCCCACAGAACCTGATAATTTTCGTGGCAATCAGGACTGCGCAATTGCTCAACATGCAAACTGGCCTACAAGATTCGGACTTGATGACGCGTTTTGCCATGAGGGCTTTTATTATGTCTGCGAACGTTGCTGGGAATGTTAAGTGAAAATGATGAGCGGAATTACCTCAAGCAGCAGAACACATTAACTGTCTGAACGCAAAACCGTCTGTTATTTAGACGTATGACGAAGAGATGGAAAATTAATAATGAATGATAACGTTAACTTATCACCTTATTCCAGAAGTTTGACAACGCAGTTATAGTTTTCCAAATTGCATGGTATGATCGAAAGGTTTACGACTCTTATTTTTATACTCCGAGTCACAGAGGCGAGGAATAAAGATGAAAGTGTAATTACAATAATTTGTTTGACGTTACTTGTCAATATAGCGCAGAATATATGCGGTACTCAGATTAGATATTTATTATAAAAAACTTAACTATAGAAGGGTCATATGAGCACTAGATTGGAATAACATTTTCATCAGTGGTTCATAGATATTTAGAATGTAAGTCTAGATTTTTCTTCATTTTAATGATTTCGATCTATCATCCACCACCTCATGTTTTGGTATTTTTTATATAAAAATAAGGATACATTTTTTTAAAGTGAGTTTTTCCCAGGCTTATTTATTTGCTATTTGCTAATTAAAAAATGTTCTGCCAGGTTGTGAATAAATATCATGTTGAAAATAATTCTATGCGCAGTTGAGTACATTTAATTGATGTGACGCTAATTAACTGTAGACAGAATCCTGGTAAACTTTTTGTAATAGACCAAAAGCAGATAAAATGCTGAAGTTTGTTTTAAAAAAAATAAAAACAAAGAAAAAAATAAACAAACAAACAAAACAAAACCGACATAACAGTAGAGGTATTGATACTTATCGTCGTTGTATGTTTCTAATCGTCTAACTCGGAAATTTGGCGAAATACTTTTTTTTCATATTAAGTTACTTTGTAAATATTTTACCGCAAAGAACGTCCTCATTTGATCAGTAGAAAAGCATCTTCTATAGAATTTTTTTCTAAACGGCTATCTCGATTAGCCGATCAATTGTAAAATTCCAAACAGCTAACTCGATTCGGCGACACGGAACGAAGAGGAGCCTGCATTTTGGCTGTTTCTAGCCATAGAGCCGCAATTTTCATGGGTAATTTACTAATATGATGTAAGAAAGCTAACTGAATGGTGTAGATACTTTTATCTTATTATATTGCATGACATAAAAACATTTTAATGGTCTGATTTTTCTTAAAAACCATGCTTTTTATGTGATAATGTATTCAGAGCAGCGATTTAGCCGGTTAGCCACCCAGATCTGAGGACGCTGCGACAGACTGCCTCGACTCCCCTTACAATGTTAGCCGGTTAGAAAGTTGATTATGAAAAGAGAAATGACGAATCCCTGTAGGTAGATGTTACTTTAGTAATGCCTACCTATAATTCAGAGTCATTTAAAGTGAAGATTTTGTAAGAAATTAGTCACTTTTGATTCGTATTTGATTGGTTTTTTTCATCACCCTTGTCCAGAATGCACTAGTTGTAGATTTGATGTCTATACTTGCACCTAAATATTGTTCTCGATTTAAACTATAGCTTACAGAGTTTCCATTAAATATTGCAAAAAATGCTTATGGCTCCGTCAATATTTATTCTTCTCTTTCTGTGACCAATTCGTTGTTTTCTCAGGATGAATCCCTACTCCAGAGGTTATCAACTCTTCCAAAAGAGTAAAAGAAAAGCAAAAATCCACATATCTTTGCATAATTGCAGCTCTCAAGTCCGAATGAAAGTAAAAAATAATATAACACTTATTTATAAATCCGTGTTTCTGTGTTTCTTGGGCTCTGCCTCTGTCTACCTCTGTCTCTCACTGTCTCTGCCTCACTCAGTCTCAGTCTGTCTGGTTATCTGTCTCTGTCTGTCTGTCTCTGTCTATCTGTCTGTCTGTCTATTTCTCTCTGTCTCTCTCTCTGTGTCTGTCTGTCTGTCTGTCTTTCTGTCTGTCTGTCTGTCTGTCTGTCTGTCTCTCTCTCTCTCTCTCTCTCTCTCTCTCTCTCTCTCCATTTATATTTATTTACCAATCTGCCTAACTATTTATATGTCTATCTCTTCCTATCTACTGTATTTTTATGTCAGTCTATCACATAACAAGTCGTGTGCCAATTGAACATTATTATGATTTTAATTCATTGATTATTTGGGCTCCGTTTGTGTTGCTAGTATCTCAGTTCTTCCACCATCAAACAATGCTAACCCTGATATAGGGATGTTGAAAACAAGAGAGAGAGAGAGAGAGAGAGAGAGAGAGAGAGAGAGAGAGAGAGAGAGAGAGAGAGAGAGAGAGAGAGAGAGAAAGGAAAATGAAAAATGGTAATTCAATATTAAGAAAGTCAACAGAGAGAAAGGGTTAGAGTTTGTCGACAAGCAAGACGTATAAAAAGTACAGTAGGTATGTGAAAATTGTAAAACAAGCAAGAAAAATTGGAGAAAAATGTAGTTGTAAAAGATTTACAGTGGAAAAGAAATTAATGAGAGTAGGAATGAGATATTTCAATATGTGTAGAATTTATCGGAGAACAAAGTGTTTGTGGAGAGCATGACTGACTGTGTTACACCCGCAGAAAAAAAGAGGGAAAGTCAAGATTGTCTCTCACTATGAAGTTGAATGCATTATCTTTAGATGAGGGGCGTGAAAAGAGTTTGTAAGACTTTTCTGAGTATCTGAGTATTGGGTGTAACAATGGACCTTCAATTTGTGTTGTTCTTGTACTCGAACAAATGCATCGGCACTTTATTACAAAACTAAACTGTTCACAACTTCACTGTGTATAACTTGGAAAGCAGGCGTTGCGTCCGTTATGTCTGGAATGAATGTGAAGGTGGATTCACAGGGAATGAGTTTGCGACGTGTGTTGGGGATTTTTTGTCATTGGACCCGTCAGTCATTGAGTATGTCCAATATTCTGATGGATGCGGCTATCAAAATAGAAAATAAACAACTAGTTCTGCCGTTTCCTTTTTTAGTCTAACTTAAGAAAAAAACAAACACTTACAAAACCTCAAGAAAGGGCACAGGCAGATTGAAGCGGATGGTGTTCACAGTACTTTCGAAACAAAAAAAAATTAAAAATCGCCCAATCCACTGCCCTGCAGATTACGTGTCTGTTATGAAAGAAAGCAGGCAGTATCCCAAGCATTACGAGGTCATATACCTGAGCATTGGTTTTTTTCAAAGATTTTTCTAATGCTAATAGTCTTAAACATTTCGGCCGGTCGCGGCAAAGGTGACAGTGTTGTCATAGATTTGAGAGTCATTCTATACTGGCCGGGTGGATCCACTCAGGTCAAAGTACATTTTGAACATGACTGATCAGATCTACCTTGTAGGCGCGGAAATCCGTCTGCATTCATGCACAACCGACTCAGTAGTATGCAGATCGCAGAAAAGTTCCTATTTCCAAGTTCAAACATTTGCAAGAACTAAAAGCCGTCTTGCTGGAGGACTACCATTCCTTTTACGATAGTCTTCCTCACTTAACCTATTTTCAAATGTTGCTTTATCTGTACTTTGACCAAAAAACAGGCAATGTTTTTAAGAATATTTTTACTATACGGTATACTCTAAAGTTCTTGTTTTGCAGATTATTCCCTATGTTTCATGGTTTTCTTTATTACCGAATGTGTAGTCTTTTAAACAATAAAGAATTTCTATTCACACCAACCAATCAATCAGGTGCCGTGCTCTTTAGAGTAGGTCATCATGATCTTCTACGCATCTCTATCCCTGGTCGCTTTCAGTGCTTGTGTCACTCCTCTTACTTTGAGACACTTTGTTAGTCCATCCAACATCTTTTCACGCTGTTTTCCCCAGCTGCATTTTCCCTCGATCATTCCATCCAGTTGACGCAAGATGTTCCAGTTTCTCCCTGTATTAATTGGCCAAAAAAGGTTACCTGGCTTTTACTATTCTGTTTATGAGTGTCTTGTCATGTCAGCTTCTCGTAACACTGTTTCACTTGAATTCCTTGCAGCCCATGTGATTTCTAGTATTCTCCGTAGGTAGAATTTTGTTGCCTCCAATTTCTTTTTACCTGTTTTGAGATTATCCAGGCCTCGCATCCAAATACATCAAAATGGTTTCAATATAGCACTCTAGAGTTCTTCTTCTTGTGTGAATCGAGACATTGTGAATCGAGACATGCTTATTTGTTTGTATTGATTTCATTCTCGGAAAATTCATGTTTGCTTGGGCTAGTCTTGACGTAATTTCAGCATCCACCGCTTGATATGAAAGTTACCATATACTTGAATTGATCTCTTTGTTTGAGTTGATTCCCGTTGATAAAGATGTTGATCTGTGGACACTCATTGTTTCGACTAACGGCCATTACTTCTGTCTTTTTGTTATTCAATTCCTTTCTTACTGCTTTTTTCTTCAACGATGTCTAATAATTGTTGCAAGTCTTCAATTAATACAGAGTCATCAGCGCACCTCAGGTTGTTTACGTTGTGTCCTCCTTCTTCAGTTCACATAGATTTACTAGAAATAAAGATTTATGTTTTAGAATTCTTTATAATGATTCATATAATAAATGCAATAAACTTAACGAGTTAGGGCATTTTTGTTTTTCTATCGCTCTCGAGCTGCAATGATATAATGTAGAATACATCTTAATAATGTTTTAGAAAGCGGCGCTCATTAATACTAATAGTACTTTACTCGTCTCCACGTTACTTTTTCTTTTACTTCCCCTTAATTTTAATTTTTTATGTTCTTGGATAAAAGCATTACATATATAGTGGATAGAAAAGATCAAAGTTTTTTTTATTAATTTGTTTCTTCCTTTAAAAAAAATATTACAATTTATCCAACTTTTACATGGAAATTAAATGGAAATCAACTTACGTTAAGCTCTTAGGTTCTGACCACGACATAGACGTTGGCTTTAGCCATGCACTATTTCTGGAATTGAATATTCTAAACGGCTAATCCCACCACGTCAATGCTCCCGGGTTAGCCGGCCGATCAGAATGTCTTCCTGCAGATTTCTAAACGGCTATCCGAGATAGCATTTTCAGCATTCTAAACGTCTAAATCGATTTTTGCGAAATGCTACTGGGAAAACCACGAAATAATGTTACACACATGTGTGGATGCTATTATCATACACTATGTGCTCTAGACTACCTTTGGACCTCTTCAGGTAGTATTTGAAACGGTTTTTTTGCTCTCCTGTAAAGTCTATGAAAATGGAGTAAGACGATTAGAAACATTCAACGACGCTATGATGTTTTTGTGAACCACTTTTTACACAATATTGATGAAATTCATGCCACCTAGAGTTCACGCCTTTAAAAGGGGAATTCCATAAATTAAAACTGATAGACAAAAGTGAAAATCGCTTTGGGCACAAAGTGCTGCATAAATAAATAATGCCGTTCGAAAAAGAAACCTTTGTTAAAATAGAATGAGGTTTTTTTTAAATAATTTGAGATAATTTAACACTAATACCAGCCTAAAATCTCACAATTTAAAAAAATCATGCAGATACTATATACTCTAAAATTTGTCAATCGGTTGGAACTTGCAACACTTGTATGACGTTTGTGTTAAAAAATGTTAATGAATTACATAGAAAATCTTATATATATATATATATATATATACACACACATATATATATAAATGATTACAAATGGTACAAGTATATTGAATGAAACTGCTCAACAATAAGGAGCAGGATTTATAATTATGAAAAACCTGGACTAAGGCCTTGCCATGACACTGGTGTTTCGCCACTTCCGCCTGATGAGAGCAACTTGCCATGACACTGGTGTTTCGCCACTTCCGCCTGATGAGAGCAACTTGCCATGACACTGGTGTTTCGCCACTTCCGCCTGATGAGAGCAACTTGCCATGACACTGGTGTTTCGCCACTTCCGCCTGATGAGAGCAACTTGCCATGACACTGGTGTTTCGCCACTTCCGCCTGATGAGAGCAACCGAGCTCGAAACACCAGTGTCATGACAACGCCTTAAAAAAAAATTCTGCCTGTCAAAGCATTGGGATATATTTAAAAAAAAAAAATCAAAATTATAAAAGTGACCTTGTCCCAAACTTGAGTGAATTATGACCCACTACACCGCCACTGATTCACACAGCGCGACAATGAAGAAAAAAACCCCCAAAATCTTTCATAACAGAGAAGAGATAAGAAGTGAGAGGAATGACAAGTCATTTTCTAGCCGTTTAGTTGCTCTGATTTTTTTTTTCACCTTATGCAAAGAATAAATTGAAACAAGAAAAATTTCAAGTGCGGTCAGAAATCCACTCATATTTTTTTTATAGATCTATAGTTAGGTAATAGAGATAGTAAAAAAAAAATTGAAAACAAATTAACAGTAGGTATAAATAACATCATCAATTTAGAAAAAAATCTGAAAACGACATGTAGCATTGCTTCATTCGTGATGAAGTCAAAGTAACTTCTCGTTTCTTAAATTTTCATGTGCTTCAAAGTTAGCCTAAGACAAAGATAACTCGTTGCAAAAAGCTTTAAGATTAAAACTGCCTACAGAAACTCGAGTTTTACTTTTTTTTTTCCCAGCAAAACTAGTCACGATCAGTACAACATTGTGCAAGTTAAGCAGGTACAAAGTTTTATTTTTTCTTAATGTTGCTTTTTTTTTTTGTTGTTGTTGTAATTGTATTTTTAAAAAATTTTTATGAAACCTATCGTTCCCAAGAATTCTTTCTTTTAATTAATCCTGTTAAGTAAAATGTAAAACTTATGAAGCATTCAGTCAAATCAAGTTAGTGTATTTGAAGTTGAAATGGCCATAGAGAACCAAAAATTTTAGAGTTAATGTTCATCTACGGATGCTATTAATAGATAGGTTACGCATGAATTAAAACACATCGTTTCCCATTCTCGTTGAAAATTGTTGAATCTTCAAATACATCGTGTTTTATTTTCGCACAAGAATCAAAAGTTATAAAAAAGATTTAGAATCACAGAAGAGAAAAGAAATCCTGAAAAAGTTTTGAGATACATACATACATACACATACATACATACATACATACATACATACATACATACATACATACATACATACATACATACATACATACATACATACATACATACATACATACATACATACATACATACGGGTTAAAGGTAATATTATTGATATTGATACAGATTATACTAAATCATTAAAGCAAGTTCTCGCAAAGCTTTAAATAATGTTTAAACCAAAACGAAGTATGACTTGATGTTTTAATTGGTATTACTGTAAATGACACAGTATTCTTTTAGCGGCGGAAAATACCTTATAAAATCCATAGAGCCCTAATAAATACTTCTCTTGAAAAGCAACTCACTTGCTATTACACATAGACTTTTGACGCAAACATGACTCAAAACATATCTGTAAAAGTTTTATATTAAGTAACTCGCGAACACAAGTAAGAAAGAAATGTCTTGGTTACATGGTGGTTTTTGTGTTAGTTAGTTTGTTTAAGAGCAGGGAAACCGCAAATAGTTATTATGCATCAGCTTATTTAATGTCTTTCAAATTATCCATCAGTCGGTTTTGTTAAAAGTATAATTTATAACTTTTCGCCTGTAAGCAATCTCCTTGAGCCGCCTATGAAGATCAGAGACATGAGAGGCTAGAAAAGGATATAGTTTTACATTTGCTTGTCATAGGAAATCTGAAAACGGTTTTCGGTTTAGATGATTGCTGCGTATAAAGGCTCACTTAAACCAGACTTAATGATGAAATGTGTACGCGTTTATGTAGAATTCAGACTAGAAAGAAACATTTACAAAGGCTTCATTGGCTGAACAGTAAAATGGCTTGGAAAGGGCATTCAATCCTTTTTCTCAGCCTATAGGAAGCTGAAAAGAAGACAATGTAGAGATGGTTGCCATGATTAATGTGAAGTCAAGAATGCTCTCGAAGAAAAGAAAGCCAATAACATGAAGTGAATGAAAGGAATGGAATAAACAATGTACCTCCAGCTTTAATAGGCAATAATAACCATTCTATAATTTTTATTCCTGTACATTTGTAGTTAAAATGGTAGTGTTGCAGAAGCAACCCGTGAATGACACACACGTCAAACATATGTTTTTAGATATTATGTGTGTATAGATTCGCTTATAGTGTTTATCAGTATAACTATTATCGCCTCAAACTTCACAACCTGTGCGAATCCCAGCTGTCTCGTGAAATCTCCTGTCCTTGTCTGCCTCATCCTCATGTTCCTTTATGTCTTAACCTCCTATTCCTGTCTTCCTTTATCTTCCTGTTGTTTTCTACCTTATCCAGATGTTCCTTTATGTCTTAACCTCCTATTCCTGTGTTCCTTTATCTTCCTCTTGTTTTCTACCTTATCCAGCTGTTCCTGTATGCTTTATCCTCCTGTTCCTGTCTTCCTTTATCTTCCTCTTATTTTCTACCTTATCCAGCTGTTCCTGTATGCTTTATCCTCCTGTTCCTGTCTTCCTTTATCTTCCTCTTGTTTTCTACCTTATCCTGCTGTTCCTGTATGCCTCATCCTCCTGACCTTGTATTCTCTATCCTCCAGTCCATGTATTCATTATCCTCCTGTACCTGTAAGCCTTATCATCCTGCCCTTGTATGCCTAATCCGCTTTTCACTATCTGCCTTATCCTCCTGTCCCTATATGCCTGATCCTTCTGTCACTGTCTGCCTTTTTTCTCCTCTCCCAGTATGCCTTATCCTTCTGTCCCAGTATGCCTTATTCTTCTGTCCCAGTATGCCTTATTCTTCTGTCCCAGTATGCCTTATTCTTCTGTCCCAGTATGCCTTATCCTTCTGTCCCAGTATGCCTTATTCTTCTGTCCCAGTATGCCTTATCCGTCTGTCCCAGTATGCCTTTTTCTTCTGTCCCAGTATGCCTTATTCTTCTGTCCCAGTATGCCTTATCCGTCTGTCCCAGTATGCCTTTTTCTTCTGTTCCAGTATGCCTTATCCGTCTGTCCCAGTATGCCTTATTCTTCTGTCCCAGTATGCCTTATCCTTGTGCATTATTCTTCT
Organism: Elysia crispata; assembly: GCA_033675545.1. Lineage (NCBI taxonomy): Eukaryota > Metazoa > Mollusca > Gastropoda > Plakobranchidae > Elysia > Elysia crispata. The sequence continues at coordinate 76,402 of JAWDGP010005477.1, read as the reverse complement.
GTTCCAGTATGCCTTATCCTTGTGCATTATCCATCTGTCCCGGTATGCCTTATCCTTGTGCATTATCCTTCTGTCCCAGTATGCCTTATCCTTTTGCATTATCCATCTGTCCCGGTATGCCTTATCCTTTTGCATTATCCATCTGTCCCGGTATGCCTTATCCTTGTGCATTATCCATCTGTCCCGGTATGCCTTATCCTTGTGCATTATCCTTCTGTTCCAGTATGCCTTATCCTTTTGCATTATCCATCTGTCCCAGTACGCCTTATCCCTGTGCATTATCCATCTGTTCCAGTATGCCTTATTCTTCTGTCCCAGAATGCCTTTTTCTTCTGTCCCAGTATGCCTTATCCTTGTGCATTATCCTTCTGTCCCAGTATGCCTTATCCTTGTGCATTATCGTTCTGTCCCAATATGCCTTATCCTTCTGTCCCAGTATGCCTTATCCTTCTGTCCCAGTATGCCTTATCCTTCTGTCCCAGTATGCCTTATCCTTGTGTCCCAGTATGCCTTATCCTTCTGTCCCAGTATGCCTTATCCTTCTGTCCCAGTATGCCTTATCCTTCTGTCCCAGTATGCCTTATCCTTCTGTCCCAGTATGCCTTATCCTTGTGCATTATCATTCTGTCCCAATATGCCTTATCCTTCTGTCCCAGTATGCCTTATCCTTCTGTCCCAGTATGCCTTATCCTTCTGTCCCAGTATGCCTTATTCTTGTGCATTATCCTTCTGTCCCAGTATGCCTTATCCTTGTGCATTATCCTTCTGTCCCAATATGCCTTATCCTTGTGCATTATCCTTCTGTCCCAGTATGCCTTATTCTTCTGTCCCAGTATGCCTTATCCTTGTGCATTATCATTCTGTCCCAATATGCCTTATTCTTGTGCATTATCCATCTGTTCCAGTATGCCTTATTCCTCTGTCCCAGAATGCCTTATTCTTCTGTCCCAGTATGCCTTATCCTTGTGCATTATCCTTCTGTCCCAGTATGACTTATCCTTGTGCATTATCATTCTGTCCCAGTATGCCTTATCCTTGTGCATTATCCTTCTGTCCCAGTATGCCTTATCCTTGTGCATTATCATTCTGTCCCAATATGCCTTATTCTTGTGCATTATCCATCTGTTCCAGAATGCCTTATTCTTCTGTCCCAGTATGCCTTATTCTTCTGTCCCAGTATGCCTTATCCTTCTGTCCCAGTATGCCTTATCCTTGTGCATTATCATTCTGTCCCAGTATGCCTTATCCTTGTGCATTATCATTCTGTCCCAATATGCCTTATTCTTCTGTCCCAGTATGCCTTATCCTTGTGCATTATCCTTCTGTCCCAGAATGCCTTATTCCTCTGTCCCAGTATGCCTTATCCCTGTGCATTATCCTTCTGTCCTTTTGTGCCTTATTCTTGTGCATTATCCTTCTGTCCCAGAATGCCTTATTCTTCTGTCCCAGTATGCCTTATCCTTTTGCATTATCCTTCTGTCCCAGTATGCCTTATCCTTTTGCATTATCCTTCTGTTCCAGTATGCCTTATCCTTGTGCATTATCCATCTGTCCCGGTATGCCTTATCCTTGTGCATTATCCATCTGTCCCGGTATGCCTTATCCTTGTGCATTATCCTTCTGTCCCAGTATGCATTATCCTTCTGTCCCAGTATGCCTTATCCTTGTGCATAATCCTTCTGTCCCAGTATGCATTTTATTTCTGTCCCAGTATGCCTTATCCTTTTGTCGAAGTATGCCTTATCCTTCTGTCCCAGTATGCCTTATCCTTCTGTCCCAGTATGCCTTATCCTTCTGTCCCAGTATACCTTATCCTTCTGTACCAGTATGCCTTATCCTTCTGTCCCAGTATGCCTTATCCTTCTGTCCCAGTATGCCTTATCCTTCTGTCCCAGTATGCCTTATCCTTCTGTCCCAGTATACCTTATCCTTCTGTCCCAGTATGCCTTATCTTCCTGTCACCGTCAGCCTTATGCTCTTGTCCCCGTCTTTCTTTATCCCCCTGTCATTTCTGACTTATCCTCAAATACCTTTCTGCTTTATACCGATGTTCCTGTATGCCTCATCCTCCTGTGTTTGTCTGCCTTATCAAAGTCCCAATGGAGCTTCTTTAGCATTGCTTTGAGTCAGTATTTTTTCAGACATATTTTACGATATACGTTATAATGATACTTTAGTGATTGCTGCTGTTTTTCAGAGTAGCAAATTGCTCTTTTATCGCAAACAATGAATTTAATTTTCAAAAATTCGACTCATTGAACTATTTTCTCAATAAATGAGTTTAATTAATAAATGAATATAGAGGGAAGGTATTTTTTTCATTCTTCTTACATTTCCCATTTTGTAGATTTGATGAAATCAGTAACTCAGTTAATCAATAAAGGAAAAGACATATCAATCAAGGAAATAACAGACTCATAGACAAAGGAATCAAAATGAGAAAGAAATAAAATAATCGAAACAAGTCAAGGAAGACCTGAACTACTTAGCTTCTGATCAACTTACCATTCGATCACCGACTTATAGGCACAAGAAATACGCTGGTAAAAAGTCAACGAAAACAATTAGATCAAGAAACCAAATAAGTACTCTTACATCTGCTTGAATATAATCAAACGATAAAAAAAAATATTTGACCAACCAATCAATCTAATATTAGATAATTTGAAACTTAATCAAATCAGAAACGAAGACTATAACGATAAAAAATAAAAAAAGAAAAAGCTATTCCTTTATTGATCTAACTAAAACCTAATTTGCAAACAATTTGGGCATTAAACCGAACAATGAACGATTCAACCAATCCATCGCAAGACAACCGATGAAACGTTTGTTCAGTAGATGAAAAAACAAAGGACTGACAAATTTTGTTCATATCGGAAGAAGACAAAAATGTGAGCTTTAACTTATATTTTAAAAGCTACGAAATAAGACAAACTAAGGTATTATACACCTCATAATTTTGCTTCTTTAAAAGCTTTAGAATTGTGAAAAAAACTAATAAGGATAGAAGCAATATCAGAACAATATTTGCGTTTTTCTCTAATCCTCAAATTAAAGGACACATAAAAGGAAAAAAAATACGTCACGGCTACGTGTAAGAAAACTCACAAGACATAAGTCGCCTGAGGTATGAGATCAAAATAAAACAAAATCCGGAACTGAAGATATCGCTTTCAAGGAATATTCGTAATGGTAAATTTGTTAAAACCTAGACTTTTTCACTGTTTGGTAATGTAGCGGTAAACCAGCCAATTTCACAGTGATCAGACTGGGGCTTTGTCACAAGCGGTATCATCTTGCGCATCTGCAGTGTCTCAAGCGGTACGGATTATTCTTTCTTCTCCTTTTTTAAATGTTGATATTTAAAGATATGTAAGTATATTATAATGTGGGCGGGAACAGAGGGTACGAAAGCAACAGATTGATGCCTATGTTTAACAGATTGGCTCTACTTGACTGCATGTTTTACATCACGATCTACGTCAAATGCCACGTCCCCAGACTCTTAAAACGACTTAGTCAGTACAACAATATTCTTTTAGACATTTTGTCATCACCATCATTGAGCTTACTATTTGTTGAACCTTTATTACGAATGTTTCTAGGTATTATCTTCTGTGGAGTGCAAGTCTCATTTCCTATAAAGATAGCTAAATTAGATATGGCCTATGCCATTTTTGGTTTCTTTAAAATGTTTTGTCTCTATTTTGATGTAGGCTACAAGCGATATAAATATAACATGCACACTTTTACCTTTATTAAAAGAAAAAAATTCACATTTGCTTTTGCATTAATGATTAATGATATTCAAATTATAATCGCATGCGTTTTTTTTTTTTTAATTTTATTTTTTTTCATAATGCATTGAGTAAAATTTTTGTGATTGGTGTTGTTGATATAATTTATATAATTTATTGAATCTGCACCGGTTTCTAAAAAGAAACTTGCACAGAATCATAAAATCTCTCCAACGGCTGTTGTTAAAAAAAAAGAAAGGCACCAAGCACCAGAAGTCCATAAAGCAAGCATTACGTTCACTTTACTTTTAAACAATACATGTTTTAACGATACAAAAAAAATACAAAGTAGTTCACTTTTTTGAAGCTTCATTTTGACTGAGAGCAAGGAAACATTTGAATGCATTCTGCTAATAATGTGTAACATCCATCCTTGGTGCATAATGCTACACAAGGTTGTCATTTAACTTTGCTCTTGCCATTTTTCCCCTGGATGTGTTTATCTTACTTTCCCTTTGTTTAAGATTGCAAACAGAAATAGAGAGGAAAATGGGCATATCTCATCAAATCAAATAAAAATCTATTATGCGTTCAAATTTATTTGCTTCTTTTTATGTTGAATTGCTCAAAACAAATCTTCATCCAATATTTTAGTTGTCCTGCGGCTTTATGTCTGTCTTCATCTTTAATGTTTGAGGGTTTTGAGATAGGGTACCACGTGACAATTGCATTATACTATGATTGTAGGAGTGACAGTTTTAAATCACTAGCTCTGGATTCATGAGCCTTAGTCTCATTTTTTAAACTCTTATCTTGAGCGGTGGGGTTAAAAAAATTATATCTTTTTTACATTGAGCCTTCGGCTAAAAGGCACGATAGAGGTCAATTTTCATAACTGAATCGAGTGTTTGTTGACGATGCTATCTCTACAACAAGGTGAACACAGGCCCCAGAAATACCACGCTTTGTTACCGCATTCTTCTTTAATAACAATGCGAGAAAACAGATGTTCTGTATGTTCTAATGACCTATGAGTGAATAGTTTTAAGATTAAGGCACATTGACACTGGAATTTGAAAGAGCAGTTCACACAGACACAGAGGCCCTGAAATTACATGTACCTCTCATAGTTGACTGGAGTTTTAAATCTTCTCTCAAATGAAAAAGGGACTTGTTAGGTAAACAATAAACATGGTATGATCTTGCAGATACAACGAAGAAGATTTATGAATATGAGCACTGCTGATCTCTGTAGAGCACTTATTTTCAATGTAAATAAAAACGGTTGAACGTTTCGGAATACTCTCTTTTGGTTGGCTGATGAAAGCTTGAAGGCTGTCGTTTTACCCCAAAATTACTCTCTATGTCAACTATGTTCAATAGGCAATAAAAATAGATTGCTGAAACTAATGCAAAAATTTGCTTACTTTTTGGCCTGACTGGCCTTTGATTAGAAGGTCTCAATGACAAAGAATTAAAATCCATTGTTTTTACTCGATCAACTTTAAAACTATTCATCATAACTGGCGCTCAAAATTATCACTTCAATTAAAATAATAATTATTATTTTTTTCTTTTGATGAGATTTTTCTTTAATGGCGGAAAAATGAAAATCATGAAATCAAATTGATAACTGAGGATGTCACAATATGTTGCTCATTGAAAACAAAATTAGACAGCAAAAATCTTTAAGGTAACCAAACTAAGAGAATTTCATTTGAAGAGTTCTAGACGTAAAATTAAACATAAATTTCAGAGGCAGATGTTAAAGTTGAATATATAGTAACTACAATTCAATCTCTGTTTTTAGGATAGAAAGGCATTTTTAAGCAGTTACCTCAAGTCATATTCCAATATTTTTTTATTTTGTTTTACAAAACTGAATAAGACTTGAACCGGTTCCTAATGAGTTCTACAAGTCTGACTTTTCTTGTTCAGCCAGATAGATACAAATCTATGAAAGTCGATATTTCCCCCATTAGGTGTTATCGGACTGACTGCCTAAAGTTTCGGAATGTAGGGTCTGTATTCAGATCCATGGATCATCATCACAAGTAGGTGGTCTGTGGACCTCCACAGACAGCTCGCCGCTTTCGTCTAAGGTCAACAATTTGGTTCAGAATACCCCCTCTCTCCTCAAAGCTAACCAAAAAAGGCCTGTGAAAGTTAACCATCATTTATTTATTCTGATATGATCAACAGAAGTAACTTTAAACTAAACGATGGAGAAAAAAGGAAAATCAAGAAAAAAAAAACAAAACAAAAAACAACCAAACGGCAAATCAATCAATAAAGAAACAAACAAAACAAAAGGAGAGAGATAAATGAGCACGAGCGTTAATATAATTGACAAAAAACAAACAAACAGCTCGTAGGGTTTAAACAAGTGAAAGTATGAGATGAACAAAAACAACTCATGGAGTTAGATTTAAAAAGAAACGGTAAAAAAATGCCATCCTTCATTATAAAATGATAAAAACTCGTAACCATAGATAAGCACGAACTAACATGATGGAAATTTCACATGGAAACTGAAACATTTTAAAATAAGGAAACAAAAACTTGCAAGTATCACAAGCATATACAAACTATATATCTAAACATTAATAATAAAACGCTTCGCCATTCTAAGACCAGCGCTTCATTCAACTTCACCACATGA
>JAWDGP010005477.1:62500-65000 GCA_033675545.1 Elysia crispata | reverse complement strand
CCTGTACTTTTCTGCCTTATTGTCCTACCTTTGTCTGCCTTATCCTCCTGTCACTGTATTCTGACTTATCAAAGTCCCAATGAAGCTTTTTTTTTCTAATGTTTTAAGTCAGTCGTTTCCCAGACATATTTTATTATATTCGTTATAATAATAATAATGATAATAATAATAATAATAATAATAATAATAATAATAATAATAATAATAATAATAATAATAATAATAATAATAATAATAATAATAATAATAATATGAGTACTAGAAGGGTATTGTACTGTAGTTTTTTGCTGCAGTCTTTTATTGTAGCGTTTAGCTCATTTATTACAAACAATTAATTTCATTTTCAAAAATTCGATTCATTCAACTCTCAAAAAATTTATCATGTGTGTTTTGCGTAGTTTAACTAATGTATGAGTCATTGATTCACAGACACAAGAAATAAGGTGGTAAAAAGTAAAAACAAACAAATAACAACAACAACAAAAAAAAAAAAAACAATTTAATGAAGGATTAATTACTCTTGGGTTTGTTTGAACATAATCAATCGATAAAGATTTTTCGACCAACAAAACAATTTTTATAAAAGATCCTTTGAAACTAAATGGAACAAGAAATCAAGATTATTTGGAAAAAAAAGAGTAAAAAAAAGCTATTCCTATATAAAACTAACTAAAAACTAATTTGAAACTCATTTTAGTATTAAACCAAATAATCAACGAATCAAACAATCCATCACAAATGAACCGATAAATGCAATGAAATAAAAACAAAGGTATTATACTCCTCATAATTTTAATACTTTGAAAACTATAGAGTAGAAAAAAAGATAGAAGCAATGTCAGAACAATAATTGCAGCCTTCTCTGATCCTTAAAAAAAGGCCAAAAAAAAAAAAAAAAAAAAAGAGGAAAACAAAGACAAAAAAAAAAATACCCTACCGCAAAGTGTAAGAAAACACACTAGACTAAACTCCCTTCAGCAAAAAGATTAAAAAAAAAAACGGAACGGAAAAGTTTGGTCATGACTGTGCGCATTTCCAGCGTCTCGGGCGTTATCTGTTATTCTTTCCTATTCTCTTCTTATTTTGCATACTGAATTTTAACGAGCTATGCATATTTTGTAGGCAATGACACTGTCTTGCAGAGATGGCGAACGTAACAGATTGATGCCTATGTTTTTACAGGTTTTTTTATCGATAGTTTAACAGATGGACACTACTTTGACAACATCACGATCTATCAAGAATGCCATGTCCTCAGATTCTTGGAACGGCTTAGTTAATTGCTATTCATTTTGCTTGTGATAAGGCTGGGAGCCATTTTTATTATGAACATCAGTTACAGAAATGAGTGAAATTATTAACTACAAACATTTTTAAAAGTTGCACCTTGGCCCCATACGTTTTAAACGTCGTAGGCTTTTTTTTCCATTAAAAAAAAGTTAATTTGACAACATGCCTTAAAAAGTTGACGGTCTATTTAACCACAGGGAAGAAATATACATTTGCTTCTTTCTCACATTTTTTTTATTAATTTATTTGAATTTGGGAACTTTCTGTCAAAGTTAAGAAACATTTGCTACCGTTTACAATTCAAACTAACTAATAAGATGTTGAATTGGGAAGAACTCTTAGAGTCAACCCACACAAGAGCAGTGCTGTAACGGATAGCCCATGACAGCCACTCATCACTTGCAATAGCAGACGCACATCGGACCCACAAGCCAGCACGATCCGTGCCATATGTTATAGTGCGCGACATCCTGTGTATTACAGCTGTCATAAAACTTGGCCTGGGTCGACCCGGGCGCCATTTTGTGTCGCTCCTCGATTTAGAACTTCATACTCAAATTTCCATAAAATGCCAGGCCAGAAATGCAAAAAGTCATTACATTTTGCCTAGCCTATTACTAAGACTTGTTTAAAAAAAATAATTATGATTCTAAGCTTAGTTATTGAAAAACACGTACATTCGATCAGGCTTGTAACTCACAGTGTTCATCCACCTTGGCCGCTGACCTAGATCTAGCTACCGGTCAGTGACGAGCGGTCAGGCGCTCGAGTCGATCGACCGTGACCTTTGATTTCAATATCACGTATCGGCTGACCATGTAGGTTGAGTGCGCATCAGAATTCAAGTGATGATTGGCTGTTACGGGCTGTCCGTTACAGCACGGCCCTGGTCTGCGCGTAGCATAATCCGTTATCAGATAAGACACTTTTGCGTCTTATTGGAGGAATAAAAATTCGAGGAAGGATGGAGGTTTAGTATAAATACCAGAGCGAAGCGACGATATTCGGTACTTTTTATACATTCGTTTCAACAGATCTTGACCTAAGAAAACATGAATTTATTTGTGATTTCTGCGATTCTGTTGGTCTCTTCAGGTAAAACCAAGTTCTATATGTGACACGTCTTTCCTTTATTTAACTGTCTAATTATTCAAACTTGCCTGTGTAAGTATTATACAAAGTTTAATCAAGTGAATAAATTTAAGATAGT
>JAWDGP010005477.1:50000-60000 GCA_033675545.1 Elysia crispata | reverse complement strand
CTACTACTACTACTACTACTACTACTATTACTGTTCTTCTCCATCGTTTTTTTTTCGGTGAATTTATGTGTGGGTGCGGGGTGTTGCAAACACGAGACCACTCCATAAACCGTTAGTCCTGAAGCATCCAACTAAATTACAAATACATTTAAGTTTTATGAATTTCTCTTAAAATTTTTAATAACCTGAGACATTTATCCACTGTAATTTGACAAATTTACTAGTCTGTAAAAAATTTTTTTCAAATTTGACGAGCAATAGATTGTCAGATTATAGCCAGTAAGACGAAGAGCCCTATTCAAAGCGATACAAATGAGACGAATAAATTGGTGAGATAACTCTGGTTAGACGATCTTGCAGACTTAAGAGCGGAGTTGGTGTTTCGCTCCCTTATCCTTTTTCTCGCAAGCTAGTCTTCGTGCGATTATTGTTTTAGGCTGGGGACAGGATTGAAAGCTAGAATTCGGTTTCTTACTTTGCGTCATGCTAGGGCAATCTTTGCGTGTTGATTGGGAGGTAGATTTTGATCTTTTGTCCACAAAATACCTATAAAAAAATCACCACAAAAAGCAAAGCTTTTTGGAAAAGACCATTTGAGCTCAATATCTTTCTGCTGAAAGTTTTGTCACTGCTAGACACCCTTTAGCACTTTGGTAACGCTTATGACCCATAGCAATTATCTCTCGCCCTTTGGAAAACTAATGCATGCATGAAATAAACCGCAGATTTACTGCTAGGAATTCCTTAGTTTATTCCCAAGGATGCCCGGACACAACAAAACAAAATATTATTGTGTGCGGTGAACTGCCCAGCATGTAGCAGCGCATAAATTTCTTTAAAGCTTCTTGCCTGAGTCAGAGAGGAATATGATTTGTCAGCCTTTTTAAATTCAAATATTAAAAAAATACAGACATGTAATAAATGGAATTATAAACAAAATAATATTTGCTTTAAAACTTTATCAGCCAGTTAAGCTTTAAAGACCATGAGGAGTGATGACAAATACTCTAATATGAAAGCTTACAGGGAGAAAAAAAGGTTACAGTCCTTATACAAAAAGAATATTTTAATTTTTTCTAAGATTTCACTCAAGTTAAGTAATAAGTCTAGTTTTGTCGAAATAATGACAAAATGATGTGCATTTATCAGGACATTACAAATCTTCCTATCGAAAAAGCTTGAAACATGGACAAAGGGCAGTTTTCACTTATAACATGAGATTTTGTATAGAAACAAAGCCTCAAGACTTGGGAAACATAACTCTTAACTCTAAAGTTATATGGATTTTTGTAACCAGAGACATCTAAGCAAAAAGAATATTCAGGCAACTATAGTGATCTGTAGTTATCTGAGTACTCTTAAACCACACTATGATTTTTTGCTTGAAAACGTGACAAAGAAAACCATATCAAGGTTGCCTGTAGGGCAGATCAGGCACCCGAATTTGACCGCTGCTCATCAGTGTATAGCACCAAATTTTTTTAGGTTAATAGAAACTGTATAAGCATTAGGAATATGGAATATTTTACTTTGAATAGCTGATGAAAGCTTGAAGGCCGACCGTAAAAGTTGCTCAGCATCTCAACCATACTATATACGAGGTTTGGGAGGGGGGGGGGGAAGGGTTGTTCAAAGAGTCTGCTCTGAGCAGGTAGGCACCGGGGTAGAGTATTCAAATTTCGACAGTCTTTAGATGATGTCTTTGAAATGCGAGATAAAAATTTTCAGGAAAATCTGCCGGTAAGCTGCGTCATGGAGCCGTTTGACTATCGCTCGATTATCAAGTTTTTACATTTACCATGTTTATGGTGACAAATTTCCTTGATATAGTAATGTGGCATACTGGGGGAAAAATTCATATTTGGATTCAAATCGCTGATGGATAAAGATCGCACACGCCTTGTGGAAACTGAAAGTCACGTTTTCATGGTGAAGAAACGGGTTCTCCAAGATCAACACAAAAATGTCAGACGGGTATTATGTGACACAGACAGCTCGCCGCTTTCGTCTAAGGTCAAACTTTCAAACATTTGGCTCAGAATACTTACGCTCTCCGCACAGCTTACAATAACCGTGAAAAATAACCATCATAAATAACCATTCTGATACAATCAACATAGGTAACTTCAAACTCACTGTAGAAAACAAACAAGAATGAAAAGAAAAGAAAACTAAACACAAACGATAAAACATCAACAAAGCAATCAATAAACAAAGGAAAAAAAACAAGTAGTGACGAACCAACACGATCGTTATATGTTTGACAAAAAGCAGCTCGTAGGGTCTGAACAGGTGAATTAGTCAGAAATAGTATCTCAAATATATAAATCTACCTGTTTCTCTGTCTGTCTGTCTGTCTGTCTGTCTGTCTGTCTGGTGTATGTGTGTATATTTCTCTCTGTATCTCTCTTTCTCTCCCTCCCTCCCTCTTATCATCTAATATGTATTGCCAACAAACCTAATTATCGTCTTCTTCTTGAAACTGGCAGCGTTTCCTCCTGTAGCACCAAGATCTGTTTTCTATCTAGACAAGCATATAATTTTTCTCATCAACCGTTACTGCTTTCACCCTCATATTCTACCCCAAACTACGCAATGATATTTTATACAATCTTGTTTAATAGCGTTTCAAAATGGACCAATTCTGTTTGCAATACACAGACATTCATTTTACGTTTGGTCCATTTTCTCTCTCTCTCTCTCTCTCTCTCTCTCTCTCTCTCTCTCTCTCTCTCTCTCTCTCTCTCTCTCTCTCTCTCTCTCTCTCTCTCTTTCTCTCTCTCTCTCTTTATCTATCTCTCTCTCTCTGTGTCTCTGTCTCTGTCTTTGTCTCTGTCTCTCTCTGTCTCTCTCTGTCTGTCTCTGTCTCTGTCTGTCTGTCTGTCTGTCTGTCTCTGTCTCTGTCTCTGTCTGTCTGTATCTCTCTCCATCTCTATCTCTACCTCTCCCTCTTCTCTTTTCATCATTAAGTAAATCAACAAATAAAGCTGTAAGCAAGGAAGCAGTGAATTAATTAAAAAAAGATCAAGAATCAAGAAATCAACCAACCAACAAATCAATCAGTCAGCGGTTGTTCAGTCAATGAACCAATCTGTCAATCAACAAATCAATCAATAAACGATAATTTGATCATCAAATCTGTTACAAATCAATGATGATAACCCTAACTTACTTATTAAAAAACAAAGTGTTAAAGGATTTAAGTTTCTAATAATTTTCTCCATGATGTATGAGATAAACTGAAAAAGAAAAATAGTTAATCTGTCTAAAGCATTTGGCTATAACGATAAATTTCTAAACTCAAGCTCTGTCCATAATAAAAGTGACCTTGTTCCAAACGTAAGGAAATTATGACCCACTACACCGACACTGATTCTCACAGAGCGACAATGAAGAAGAAACAAAGATATTTCATAACAGTGTGGGGATAAGAAGTGAGAGCAGGATTAAAAAGTTCGTGCTACTGAAAGGAATGGCAAGTCATTTTCAAACCGTTTAATTGCTCTGATTTTTTTTACTGATGTAAAGAATAAAATCAAATAAAAAAAAATATTCAGGTATAGTTTGCCATTCAGTTATATCTTTTTCAGATCTATAGTTACGAAATATAGACAGTAACAAAAACGTAAAATAAACAGAAAATAGATAGAAATCGCATCGTCAATTTCTGAAAAAAAAATTATTTATAAGCGACATACAGACATTTTTATATTCGTGAGGCAGTCAAATTAATTTCTATTTTTTTTTTTTTTTAAATTCTCATGTACTTGAATGTTGGCCTAGCACAAACATGACACGTTGCAAAAAAAATTTACGATTAAAATCGTTTCATGAAAATCAAATTTCACGGTTTTTTACAAGAGAACTAGTCACGATCACTACGACAATGTGCAAGTTAAGCAGGTCGAAAGTTATTTTTTTCTCCATCTTGATTTTTCGTTGCAATTATATTCAAAAATAAAATTGTTACGTACCCTAATTTCCAAAAAAAACAAAAAAACAAAAACAAAGAAGAAAAAAAAAACCCTTTCTTTCAAACACATCCTGTTGGGCAAAGTGTAAAACTTGTGAAGCATTTCGGTCAAAGTAGATTAGTGTATGTGAAATTGGAAATGGCCACATACAACCAAAAGGCTTGTCTAAATTTTAGAGTCCATGTTCTTCTAAGGACGGTATTAATAGATAGGCTATGCATGGATAAAACATACCCCAACCCATTTTCAAAGCATTTATCAATTTTCGTGGGAATCAGTTGAACCGTTAAATATATCGAATTTTCATCCGCTCAAGAATAAAAAAAAATTATAAAAAAGAATTAGAATCAGAGAAAAGCATGAAGAAATTGTAAAGTTTTTACATACATTAGGGTTAAAGTTGACATTATAAATATTGGTACAGATTAAACATAAACCATTCAATCAAGTTCAAGCAAAGCCTTTAACAAAGTTTTGATAAAAACGTAGATTTCATGTTTTAAAAATTCATAATAACAATTATTGTGTGTGTAGGATCAAGGAGATTTTGTTAGCAAAAAACGCCTTTTACAAATAATTTTATAAGATGTTTTCACCCATTTAACTCCCATTAAACCGTTATTCATCGAGCCCTAATCTATGTATTATTCCTCTTGATAAGCAACTAACTAGCCATTACACAAAGACTTTTGTAGCCAAACATGACTCAAAGCGTACCCATTATAGTTTGATATTCTTTTGATTAAGTCTAAAAAAACTCGCAATAGCAAGTAGGAAAGGAATATCATGGGAACATGTTAAATTTTTGTGTTATTAAGTTAGTGTAAGAGCAAAAAGACCGCAAATATTAATTATGCTCCAGCTCATTCAAGTTCTTGGAAATTTACAATTTTTCCCCTGCAAGATATCTTCGAGAGCCTCCTGTGAAGATCAGATTTATGTGAGGGAAAAGGAGAGGATATAAGTTTGAGTAGAAATCGTACAAAATTTGAAAACGTTTTTGGTAGGGCCTATAGATGATTCATGCGTGTTATGGCTCACTTAAAGCAGGTTCAAGGAAGGAGTGTGTCATATATCTGTAACGTTCAGATTGAACAGAACCGCTTAGAAAAATTACATTAGCTGAACAGTAAAATCACTTGGAAAGGGCACTCGTTCCTGTTCGCTCTATGCAATAAAGAGAATCGATGTAGAGATGATTGCCAAAGAGAAGAAAACCATTAAAATGAGCAATTACCGTGTTAAGCTTCATAGCCTTAACCCCGGTGTGCCTTATCCCGATATCACAGTCTGCCTTATCCTCTTGTTCCTGTCTGCGTTATTCTCATATATCCGTCTGAATTATCCTTTTGATTCTGTATGCCTTATCTTTCTGTCCCTGTATGTTTTATCCTTCTGTCCCTGTATGCCTTATCCTTCTGTCCCTGTATATTTTATCTTCCTGGCCCTGTATATCCTACACTCTTGTCCCTGTATTCCTTATCTTCCCATCCATGTATGCCTTATCCTCCTCTCTCTGTATGCCTTATCCTCCTGTCCGTGTATGCCTTATCCTTCTGTCGCTGTAAGCCTTATCCTCCTGTCCGTGTATGCCTTATCTTTCTGACCCTGTAAGCCTCATCCTTCTGTCCCTGTAAGCCTTATCCTCCTGTCCCTATATGCCTTATCCTTTCTCTGTATGCTTTATCCTCCTGTCCCTGTATATTTAATCCTCCTGTCCCTATATGCTTTATCCTCCTGTCCCTATATGCCTTATCCTTTCTCTGTTTGCCTTATCTTCCTGTCCCTGTATATTTAATCCTCCTGTCCCTGTATGCCTTATCCTTTCTCTGTTTGCCTTATCTTCCTGTCCCTGTATATTTAATCCTCCTGTCCCTGTATGCCTTATCCTACTTTCCCTGTATGTCTTATCCTACTTTCCCTGTATGCTTTATCCTTCTGTCCCTGTATGTCTTATCCTACTTTCCCTGTATGCTTTATCCTTCTGTCCCTGTATGTCTTATCCTTCTGTCCCTATATGCTTTATCCTTCTGTCCCTGGATGCTTTATCCTCCTGTCCCTGAATGCCTTATTCTTTAGTCCCTGTATGCTTTATCCCCCTGTCCCTGTATACCTTATCCTTCTGTCCCTATATGCTTTATCCCCCTGTCCCTGTATGCCTTATCCTTCTGTCCCTGTATGCCTTATCCTTCTGTCCCTGAATGCCTTATCCTTATGTCCCTGTATGCCTTATCCTCCTGTCCTTGAATGCCTTATCCTTCTGTCCCTGTATGCTTTATCCTCCTCTCCCTGTATACCTTATCCTTCTGTCCCTATATGCTTTATCCTCCTCTCCCTGTATACCTTATCCTTCTGTCCCTATATGCTTTATCCTCCTGTCCCTGTATGCCTTATCCTTCTTTCCCTGTATGCCTTATCCTTTTGTCCCTGTATGCCTTATCCTTCTGTCTGGCTTATCCCCATGTTTCAGTCTTCGTGATTCTCATGTCTGCCGTACTAAAATCTCATTACAGCATTTTTTCATTGCTTTAAGCCAGTATTTTTCAGACACATTTAACGATATATACGCTATAGTAATATTATGAGTATTGTTTGGATGCTATACTGTAGACTTTTTTTTTGTTTTCCACAGTAGGGTTTAGCTCGTTTATCAAAAACAATAAATTCCATTTTGAAACATCCGACCAACTGTAATCTTTTTGTTTTTCCTCAACAAAATTAATGTATCAAGTGTGTTTTGCTTTCATTAAGTAACGTAAGAAGATAGAGGGAAAATAACCCATTTTGTTCATTTTTGTCACATTTGCCATTTATATAGATTAGAAGAAATTATAGTTCTTCAATCAATCAAAGAAAAGACATATCAATTAAAGACATAATTATATAGTTCATCGACGAAGAAATTAAAATAAGTAAGTAATAATATAAAGCGAAACAAGTTAAAGAAAGCCTAGACATATTAACTAGTCATTGGTAGTGCTGGAACTACTTTACTCTTTTTGTTTTTTTTTTATTCTATCCCGTGTGCCTTTATGTTTTGCTTGGGTGACCCGGCTGATTGATTAATTTTTTAGTGATTATGTTAGCGACTTTCTTGCTTTTGGTTATTGGGTGAGAGAGAGGGGGGGGGGGGGGTTGTCATGCATTCTTCCATGCAACTCATTCACTCTTGTTTGGGGCGTAGAAAAAAGGTTATTGAGCCTTGTACTCTTGGTTTGAGGTTGTTAGTGGCAGAGAAGCACTGATTCCCTCTCCTTCGAGAGTTGATAGTGCTGCTGTGTTATCGGGTGTAACTAATGAGATTAGTGACCTTTACGTTCTTATTTCTGCTGCCCTCTGCTCCAGTGAGTCACGAGGGAGGCACTCCACACATTCCCAGCCCAGAGAGGACCGACCATGCCACCTTCCCGACCAACTAATACCTTCCCATGGTGGCCGGTTAGTGATGTTACAGTACCTATCTTTCGGCTACTCTAGGGTCTTGGAAGGTTATGTGGGGCGGGCCATTGGATCTAAGGGTGTTAAAGGTTAATGATCTATTCTTCTACTAATGGAGGTTGGTACCATAGGATAAAGGATCTTCTATTGCTAACTGTTATCTTTTGGAAGAAGAGGGAGGAAAAGTGGACTCTCCTCTGCTGTTTCTGTGTTCTCTTTCTACTGCCTGTGGAGTAAAAATGTAGATTTAGTGGTGATGGAGTAGGGGACTGGGATGTTGGATCGGGGACTTCGGTTATCACCAATTCCTCCTCGTACTCTTGCCACGTTAGAGAGCGAACATAGCAATTGCTTTAGCGTTTTGGGCTTTGACGTCTTATCTACAGGCGCCGGACAGAGAGAGGGTGCACGAAAAGAATTTTTGGGAAAAGCGGAAGCATCATGGCGCCATGTGCAGCCGGCGGTTTCTTCTGATGTTTCTTTACCGGCAAGGATTTAACTGTTTTTTCTAAAATCAAATTTGCGATCATTTTTATTCTAAAAATTAACGACTGATTCGGATTTAGCGTATAAGGAGTAGCACAGTCATTGCCTAAGCGACAGTTTTTTTGAAGTTTAGCCTTATTCACAAGATATTTATTTTTCAACGAATGCAATGGATTATGAAGAAATTTTATTAAAGGTGTGGGCTACATGCAGATCTCTTTAGCAGACTAGCAGACTAGATTTAACTAAAGTAAACAGGGATTTACTCAACAGTAATTTTGAACAAATGTGTCCTTTTAGTGAGTCTCTCCCTCTTTCTCTCTGTCGCTCCTCTTTCACTGTCTCTCTGTCTCTCCTCTTTCTTTCTTTGTTTCTCCGTCTCTCTCATTCTCTCTATCTCCAACATCACCTTACCACTCCTTTCTTCGAAAAGCACTTTTTCCATCACTTATTTATGATCCGAGTAAATGAAATTTCGAACAACACCTAAATAACTTAACATGCATTCATCAACTAAGCTGCCATATGCCGATAGCTTTGCCATGAAAAGGCTTTATTTCAAAGTAAATTTATTTTATTATAATAAATCGGAAAGATTGCCTAACTTCTCTGAATCTATTGTTATATCACTTTTTTGCAATTAGGAGGGCGGGAGAGAGAGAGAGAGAGAGAGAGAGAGAGAGAGAGAGAGAGAGAGAGAGAGAGAGAGAGAGAGAGAGAGAGAGAGTTTTAAAAGGATTATTGCTATATCAGTTGACGATGACGCTCCATTTTTAAAGTATATGTTTTAAAAAAAAAAAATCCGAGAATCACACTTCGGTTAAATATCAGAGAGATTGCTGCCGGCGGAGACATCTGAGGGTCCAATATGACCGAGACTTGACGCGGTGAAGGTTGTTTCTTTCCGTATTTGTCACTGTGATAGACAGAATGATAAAGATGCGCAGGTGATAGGAGTGAGAGAAGGAGGGATGAACCTGTTCCGTCCCTCGGCCCCTTCCTGCAAATCGGTGCGTAGTGAATTTTAAAACAGTCAGTGTTGAGACAGCATTAAGATAATAAGGAACACACAACAGACAAGTGAATACTAAGATCTATCTTTTTGAAAAAGAATCAAATATGGATGTTGACAAACTTATATCAGACGTATAAAAGAAGGGCGATTTGGGATAGAAGAAAAAAAGGAACATTCAAACAGGAACATAATGGCCATCTCTCTCTCTCTCTCTCTCTCTCTCTCTCTCTCTCTCTCTCTCTCTCTCTCTCTCTTTCTCTCTCTCTCTCTGACTGTTTCTCTATTTTATTCTTCCTTAATTTGCGCATAATTGTATATATTGGTGGTTGTGGAAATATGTTTATATTTTTATGTGTCATGTCGTTTCATTTTAACCTTTTTTGATATTGTATCTCTTATTTCTCTATCTGCTTATGTGTCTCTATTAGCTTTTAAATCAATTATTTGTGTCTGTTTGTCTGTCTGTCTGTCTGTCTCTCTCTCTGTCTATCTTAATTTCTTTCTCCCTTTTCGCTTTCCTCTTCCTCTAACATTATATGCTATTAATAAAGTGTAAAGAGAGAGAGAAAGAGAGAGAGAGAGAGAGAGAGAGAGAGAGAGAGAGAATTACAGAGAGTACTAACTTGAAATATAACGAAGCAGAAGAGTATGAGAGAAAGGCGGGTGTAAAGAGAATGCCGATTTGATATATAAGGAATTTAGAATACATGAGACAAAATAGACAAATAGAATGGCACAAGCACTATGTGCAGGAAAACTTTGCATTAATAAGGAACCAAAAAGGTAGAAAGCGTTTCTGTAAAGTAGTATGAATACAAATCTTAATTGGGACAGGTAGAGAGAGAAGAAGAGAAAAGAGAGAGAGAAAGAGGAGAGAGAGAGAGAGAGAGAGAGAGAGAGAGAGAGAGAGAGAGAGAGAGAGAGAGAGAGAGAGAGAGAGAGAGAGAGAGAGAGAGAGAGAGAGAGAGAGAGAGAGAGAGAGAGGGACGAAGGAACGAGCCGGAAATTAATAGATAAATAAAACTCTTTCGATCCTCAGAACCCTCGCTTAGTTTTTCTCCACACCCTATCTGTAATAGAAAGCCTC
>JAWDGP010005477.1:0-45000 GCA_033675545.1 Elysia crispata | reverse complement strand
GCCTTATCAAAAGACACAGAGCCTGGGTTAATATTTGTGACATTGGAAAGAAGTTGAAGCAAGTGAATACGTCCAAGTGTCTTAGACAAAAATAACAATGAACGGAAAGAACATGATAGAAATAAAACAGATGACAAAGATTGCGAAAAGTCGATTTAGCGAAATAAACCAAACGCTGATGTCAGGCCACATGATCACGAGACAAGACTGTTAAAATGCAATGCACTTCTGTCCTACCATAATTACAACTTTGAGACATGGAGCTTAAACAAAGAAAGCACAAGACAAGATGATTGCTTTCCTGCAAATTGGTCCCATCAGTTAGAAGCGAAACCATATCAAGGAAGAATTCATGGCTGCTGTTGAGAGTAAAATATGAACTATTTAAAACATTTAAATTGATAAAGTTTCAATATTTTTGTCTGTATTGAATTTATCAGAGAGCTTATAAATATGTTTATTACAAAAGAACGGAACCAGGACGTTAACCACACTAAATGAGGATGGATCTGAGTTAAGACCGCTTGATCCAGTCTTATCAAGGCGGTTGATGCAGTACAATAGCTCGGATTTGATATCTGTGCATATCATTTTATATATATATATATGTGAGGTCTTAATGTTTGATTGCTTTTTCTTTTTCAATGGTAGCAGTAGCAGCAATAGCAGCAACAAGAGCACTTAGCAGCAGCAGCAGCAACACTAGCAATAGTAGTAGTAGTAGTAGTAGTAGTAGTAGTAGTAGTAGTAGTAGTAGTAGTAGTAGTAGTAGCAGCAGCAGTAGTAGTAGCAGCAGCAGTAGTAGTAGTAGTAGTAGTGGTAGTAGTAGCAGTAGTAGTAGTAGTAGTAGTAGAAACAGCAGTAGTAGTAGCAGCAGTAGTAGTAGCAGTAGTAGTAGTAGTAGTAGTAGTAGTAGTAGTAGTAGTAGTAGTAGTAGTAGTAGTAGTAGTAGTAGTAGTAGTAGTAGTAGTAGTAGTAGTAGCAGAAGTAGTAGTAGCAGTAGTAGTAGTAGTAGTAGTAGTAGTAGTAGTAGTAGTAGTAGTAGTGGTAGTAGTGGCAGTTAGTTGTAGTAGTAGTAGTGGTAGTAGTGGCAGTTAGTTGTAGTAGTGGCAGTTAGTTGTATTAGTAGTAGTAGTAGTAGTAGTAGTAGTAGTAGTAGTAGTAGTAGTAGTAGTAGTAGTAGTAGTAGTAGTAGTAGTAGTAGTAGTAGTGGCAGTAGTAGTAGTAGCAGTAGTAGTAGAAGTAGAAATAGTGGTAGTAGTAGAAGCAAGAGTAGAATTTGTAGTAGAATTAGTATTATATATATATATATATATATATATATATATATATATATACTCTGTAACTATAATATAATATATATATATTACAGTTGCAGATATATATATTATATACACGCATGTATAGATATAAATATATATATATATATATATATATATATATATATATATACATACATACATATAACTATCTTAATTGTTATTCGGGAGCAAAAACACATACGATTGTCAGATAAAATTAAAAGAAAGAAAGAAATAATGGTGGGCACATAAAGAGAGGTTTAAAGAGAGCGCTATAAGGACGAGAGAAAGACACGCATTAAGGTCAAATGTTAGAACATGTTGAATGAAATTATCTTCCATTAATAACTATGATTTAATGGTCACTGGAAACCGAAGAAATTATAAACATGACGTCAAAATCATGTATCTTAAAACAAAACAAAAATATTGTAAATAAATCTGTTCATTGACAAATTTTCTGTCACTTAAATATCTCGGCAGTGCTGTCAACAGGAGCAATAGTGTCCTGCTATCTTCTTCTTTTCTACCATTTTTATGTTGGTCTGTTCTTTGAAATAGCCAGTTACTGGCATCTTCGCCTGCAACACTTTTGAGTCTATAAGTGACTTTATAGTCATTGTAATGTAGTAAGTTTATGATTCAGCCCGTCCTATCCAGATAAAGATTACTTTAGAAGAATTAGGCCTGCCTTATTAATCGTTACGATTGTGTCTCAGAGTGCTTGATTTCATGCAAGAAAAAGCTGATAATTATTTCAGGTTTTCAACAAAATTCTATGGATATTATTAAAAAATACAATTACGTTCACTAATTATATATGCCCTTAAATCTTGCAAGGCGAAGGAGACTGCTTTTTTTGTTTGTACAAACTTACAGTAATAGGGATTAGGACTGTTATACCGAACAGTGTAGATAATAACTGAGAACAGTATTTGTTCCTGTTCCAGATAATTGTTCCAAGATGAGAAATTAACAAGTTTCCTTGCGTTAATTATAAATCGAGTGTATGTGTATTAATTATTTCTCTCATTGTATAATCAATTATTTGTAGAAAGAATCTCGTTTGTTCAATTAACCCTGATCCATTACCAAGAGATGTTACTTTGCAAAGCTGGTTAAATCAATAAGTTTATGTTAATTGGACAACCGCCTCAGAACAAAAAAAAAATCCTGAACTATTCTTTGCACATGTATCTTGCAATTACGAATATAATACGTAGTAAAAAAGATCATCATAAATGTTCCAATTATATGGGTAAGTTTTCTTTCAAAAGTTCATGCGATCGGCCTTGGTATAACTAAAGTGAATTGACTTTATACTGGGCTGTAGATAATTGGCCACTATAGTTTATACTACTGCAAAATTTATCGGGTATGGAAGTAAAACTGTTACATAAACGTGGAAATATACATTTGAAAGGGCAATATAAAACAGTAGATCAAATTTGGAAAGTATTCATCAAACAATTTTTTTTCTTCAGGTATCTCAAAAACGCTAAACTTGTTTCTTTAGTGTAGCATCTAATCGGGATATGGGATCGTGGCATCTATTCCTTTCACAACAGCATAAAGAAAACATCTATGCTGATTTCATATTTGATGAAATAATAGCATAAAGAGAATAAATATTACAGGAAAGACTATGTTATAGATTTCCGATATTTCGAACGCATTTTGAAAAAAGTACCAAGTCATGAAAAAAAGGGAAATTACTCTGTATAACCTAGACACAGATCTTTGTAAATAGCTTGTACCATAATATAGAATTTTTATAATCGGAATCATAAAATGATAAAATTTAGATACATTTTGCCGAAAATAGACCGAAATTTAGATTTCCAATATGAGAAATGTGGGTTCCAATTCTTACATGATTGACAACAGACTTATTTCTGAGGAAATGGTTTAAGGATTATGTTGTAAATATTTAGGATGTAATAGTCTAGTTAATTTTTAAACCGATAAGATAAATATCAATTTTGATAAAGCGGTCTTTCCATCTAAGTTACCTTCATGCTGGAAAGAAAGTGTGGATCTAGTCAGATATGTGTGGGTATCTTAACGACTCTAGGGATATACTACCGCCAGACTGTTTCTTATGTAATCTTTCTTTGCATTACTCATGGGGCCACCATATAAATAAAACCATTCGATTAGCAGATTTATGAAGAAGACTGGAAAGATGAAAAATCATACGCAACCAAAGTTAAGGTTTTCAAGAAATAGCTACGTTTTTTAAAATATGAATCACATAACTGTGACTGCTGAGTATCGACTTTATTGCAATGTGATATTAATTAATTATTGAACTCTGATAGCGTAGCAAACGATTTAAATAAATTGATGGCCTTAATTGAGTCATATGCAAAAAATACATTTGAATGATTCAAGGTCTATGTCTTTGTAAGAGGGTATTTCCTAAACAACAGATATTTGAAGTATCTAAACACAAAGAATTTTAAATTGAAAATATTTTCATATAACTGCATAGAGCTAGAGTTATCGAAATAGATACTTTAGACTAGCGTTAACTAAATATGTGGTGATTAGTTATAACAAAAAATAATTATTCTTTATCTATTTTGATTTAAGAAAAAAAACCCTTTTGGGCCTTTGCACAAATCCAAACCTAAAATATTTATAGAGAAATCGAATAAGGATTTTACTTTCTTTTCGTTGCAATTTAAAAAAAATTCTTAAACTTTGATGTAAAAAAACATGAGAAATATTGTAACTAAACAGATTTTTTATGCTTTTGTTACGGTACTTAATGAATAATTTTCATTTAAGTAATGCATTCTGCGAATTAGACTCTTGGTATCAAATCTACTTTTTAAATCCTACATTGTGAATTTTCGAAAGATCAAATAAAAAATATCAAGACACCTGAAATGTGCAAATCTTGTATCATGTTACCTATAAAATTTTAACAAAATAATTGTGCTCTTTTTTCAGATGCCATCTTTAAATAGCGTTTTCGAAAATATTCATTCTAGAATCGAAAACACTTCTTAAAACTTTTAAAAATATAGGTAGACCTTTAAACGCGCGCAATATTGATTTGTCTATTATCAAAGTCCAATTTTGAAATAGACAAATTAATAATTATTGTTTCAATTGCCAATGGAAGTTAAAAAAATTCTTGCGCTCTTTTTTTCAGGTGTCCTCTTTAAATAGCAATTTTGGAAATACCCAGTCAAAAAGTGAAAACATATCTGAATATTTTTTAAATATAGTTAGACTTTAAGTCGAGCAAAGGATTTGTTTGCCTCTTATCAAAGTCTCAGACGGTCGAGTTTGTCGACATGGAGAGGTCAGATCGCGACGAGGCAACAACTTCATTAATAAGTTACTCACAAGAGAATACTATGATCCCAAGAGTATCACCTCTGATGACACACGACGAATTTTTGAGATTTCTTAAGTCCATTTCTCCAATAGAAGTCGCAATCTGCACCTTCGGGATCTTTAGCAACATCATAAATATTCTCGTGTTCTACAAGATGGGACTCTCTTCGACGTCAAACATCAGTTTGTTTTTGCTAGCGATTGCAGATGCATGTAACGTAAGTGCCATAATGGTAATTTCTCTCCAAGAAGTTTTTGACGACAGTCATCTGCCCATGAGGATGGAAGATGTTGCTCTGCTTGCTTCTCATGCCTTCTACTTTTTCTCTGCTATGTGCTCCTGGATCACCACGATAATCAGTGTGGAAAGATCTTGTTGTATCATTTACCCAATGAAGGTGAGGTCCTTAAAATATATTTTAATCTTCATAAAATGAAATAAATTTTAGTTCTAGTGAAAAGTTTTACTATTCCTAAATTTTCACCATCTTCAAAATTATTATGAACTACATCCTAACGAATGCAAGAAATTAAAATATTTCAACTAATAAACGGTTAAAGCACGGTTTTAAAGGTTAAAAAATGATGCGCTGACCTTAATCATTCTCAACGATCCATTTAATGCACCTGTAGGAAATTCGAAAAAAGAAATTTCCAAATGGTGCTCTTATTTATTTTCAAGAACAATGAGAACTCAAACTGAATTTTTTTACAATGACTCGCCAAAAGTTTTCTTATGGAAAGAAAAAAGGGCTTAATTTAACAACCTCTTGTTTATGTGTATTCTGCTTTATTGCAATTTTCATAAAATGAAGTGTGGCGAATTTCTTTCCAGGTCAAACAAATATTCACGCCAAGAAACATCTATGCACTGATGACCGGAATGGTGATCTATCAGATAGCCACAGGTTTGCCCAAGAGCTTGGCAACTGGTCTGACAACAACGAAATCGCCACTGACCAATCAAACTATCACCATCTTTGACTTCACAAAATTAGATCTTTTCATGTATACTACTTCACAGTTTATTTCTTTTTCCCTCCCAAATTTGATTTGCTTCATCATTGTCCTCATGGGAACTATTTTCTTTATAGTTAATTTTAAACAAAGCCGACAACTGCGTAAGACCATGAGTGGTTCAGGGGAGAAATCAGACAAAATGTCTGACAAGGACGCCAGACTTATCCGCTTGGTAATTTTCATATGCATCATCTACATTGTTGGCACCGCGCCAAACACTGGAGTTTTTGTTGTACAGGCAGCCTATCCCCCACTAAACAGAACAGATCTGTACTTTGGAAATTTTTACCATGCTCTTAATATCGTAACAAACTGTTTTCAAGCTACTGCAAGCTCTGTGAATATTTTTGTTTACTTTAGGATGGGTTCAAAATTTAAAGAAACGTTTAAAGAAATATTTTTATGCAGAACAAGTTAAAATCAGTGAATAGATAATACAATCAGATTGATCTCTTGTATGAATAAAAGGTCGTCTTCATAACCAAATTAAAAAGATTATATTATATATTTAATACACGGTGTTATTATAGTTATTCTTTGATTTGGCCTGGAACAAACCGTGAAAAATAATGTACCCTCAATGTCGAAGCCACCGATTTTGGCTTGTTATATTTGAGAAATATTCTTGAAAATCACAGCAAAATAATTAAATTTGCTTTCAATGCTCTTTGGGCGATTTTAACGGCAAATCCTCTTTAAATTTTACAAACCTAATCGCAGGTTTTTATAAAAAATAAAAAAAAGATACATAACATATCAAATTAGTTATTTTAGAACAGTTTGAAAAAAAAAAAGATTAACTAAGTTTGAGATTAATTCCATATTTTCTATCCACGCAGATCCATTTTTCTTCACCATTCAACATCAATAGGAATTTTTGGTTTTAGGCAACAGGAATAAAATCCTCGCAAATTATAGCTCTAGATTATAACAGTAGACGCTAAAACTTTTTATTCTATCCCTTATACGGGAAGGGATGGCATGGTTGATTATTTTTTATTTCTAAATATACTTAATTTATTTTTTTAAAAAAGCTTACTATTTTAACTTCACTCTGTAACAGTATGAATCATTTTTGGTTGTTCGAAATAAAATGTGGTTTAAATTTTTTTACCTCGATAATTTACTTCGCGTTTTTCGTAGCCTTATGATTGTTATAAAAATCTCACTTTTTCCGTAAACAAATTTAATAAAAAATCAAACATCCATCTCTTATATAGAAAGCGCATAACCGCAAATGGGACAGTTGAATTGTCCTTAATGTGTTGTTTGGCTGGAAGGGGAAGGGAGAGATATATAAGGGAATAGGTAATGTAAAAAAAATTTTCAGAAATTTTAAACATAGAGATAGGAAATTTAGCTAACGCTTCAACAAAAATTCTTATATTGGAAAAAAAATGTAATTTTTGTTTTACATAAATTCATAAAAAATAAGCAATTTATTAATAAAATAAAAATCTGATTTTTTAAATTATGTAAAAATACTCTTAAATATAAATTTGAAATACGAAAAAAAGAGGGAATATAGTATCCTCCCCCCCCAAATACACAAATAGAACAAAGCCACAATATATTACAGCCATTAAAGGCACAAAATGTCTTTCATAGTTGATTGGATAGATTTAACACTGTACCCCCTAAGCAGAGACCTTGATTTTGTATTTGGGTTTAAGATATGGCACTACATACGGTGCTTGTTGTGCACCAGGCTCTACAGATAGTGGAAAAAAAATTAAAACTCTTTAGAAAGGGTGATATTAGTACTTTTAAATTACACAACTGAGAACCATTGATTGTAATATGCAACTGCTATACTTTTTAGTTCAGGTATCTTATACTGAGACGGTTTCGAAAGCTAGTCAATCCTGTTAGGAAATCAATGACAGGCTGCCTGTCCTGTTTCGTGTGCATCTGTCTTAGCATGACGCCTTGTTTTCTAGCTCACTGCCATAATTTCTTTTACGAGCAGGATAAGTATGTTGTATTCATGATTTTGGGTTTGTGCGTGTTTGATTAAAAAAATTGGTGTTTGTGTATGTAGGACACTTTTGGCCCACCTGAGATAAATCTGTCGTTTTGGTATCGATAGTCTGCAAGAGATTTCTTGATTTTCGGAGTTTCTTTTAGGGAAAAAAAAGTATGTGACAAAAAAAGTTGATGTCATCGGACTTCCCAGTTTTTTCAAAACATCCACAAAAAGGAAGAAGATATGAAAGAGAAACGCGAAATTTTGTGAGAAATAACCAATAAGTACATTGACAGATAGGTTGACCTATTTATTGCAGAATAAACAAACAACCCTCAATGGAAAATTTTGGCGTTTTTGTTATAAAAATGCGAATCTAAAAAATATACGCTACCTATAGAACTCTAACTACTTTTTGTGAAAGTAAACTTGTTTTGACGTCTGTTAAGGATCTTATACAATATCCTCAGGGTAAAATTTTATTTTCTATCTGTACCCAACGAGGAAGGACCGCAGATAGGGGCAACAGCAATCGAATGTGTATCGTAACCGAAATGTTACATTTTGAACTTTTCCTTTTTTAGAATATGTGATAGGAAGCATTCTCTTTTACACAAACATCATCTTATATAGAATGCTGTTGATTTGGTAGTAGTAGTAGTAGTAGTAGTAGTAGTAGTAGTAGTAGTAGTAGTAGTAGTAGTAGTAGTAGTAGTAGTAGTAGTAGTAGTAGTAGTAGTAGTAGTAGTAGTAGTAGTAGTAGTAGTAGTAGTAATGGTAGTAACAGCTGTAGTAGTCGTAATAATAAAAGAATAAAACATCAAATGCTTAACTACGTAGGATCAGCTTTTGTGAAATCGTGAAGTATAAAGAGACAGTTCCAATTTCGCTAGTTCCATGAACTTCGAGAAAGAGAGAGAGAGAGAGAGAGAGAGAGAGAGAGAGAGAGAGAGAGAGAGAGAGAGAGAGAGAGAGAGAGAGAGAGAGAGAGAGAGAGAGAGAGAGAGAGAGAGAGTTAATTTTTTGTCTGCAAGAATTTACATTGGTGTGAAAATTAATTTTGTGACAAGAAAGGAAATTATAAAATGTGTTTTAGTTCTCCTTGGGTTGAATGTTAAACGAAAAGCACGATTTTGTAATAATACTGACGAAGCTTACAAAGTGAAACATTTATTTTTTCAATTGATAATAGTTTTGTTATTTCTTTTTTGCCCCGTGATTATAAAATTGTGTGCCTATTTCCTTTTAGACCTGACAGTTTCAAGTGTTCTAAAAGACATTTCATGAATGTGCTACTTCTGGTGCCCAATGAAAACATTTTATTCATGCGCATTTCTTATAAATTAAACGATTAAAAAAAACCAGCAAAAAAAAAAAAATACCAAACAAACAAACAACTGGCATTACAATACATCAGCCTGTAGAGCCAACTTATTTTCTTAGGATAAAAGATGTGTGAATCATTTAGTCCTATTTTATTATATGGAACGTATCCAGGCAAATTAATAACTTCATAACTTATCAGATCGTATGAGTAAGTTATGAGGGATTTGTTGCCATGTTCCATGATCGACATTAAACGTGTACGAGCTTCAAAGGCACCACACTTCTCGAGGGCTGAATTGTGTCCAGGAATGTAATGAATGAGAGAGAAAATTATACAATCCTTTACCCCCGCTTCGCAAAGTATGGGACGGTTGACTTTAACTTTACTGCGCTATGGTAAGCTTCTTTGTAAAAGTAATTGGTCTCTAGAATGTCTGAGGACGTCAAAATTTCTTTCTTTCTCTATAAATATGTACTGATACAAGATTGCGGATCTCAGGCCGTTTTGTATTATCCTTTCTTTGCGGCATGGCAACTGACCGGTTGACAAGTAAAAGTTCAGCTTCCTTACTTCGCATACTTCTGTATGATTTTGGATGGGATTTTTTTTTCGCCCCGAACTATGACGCAAAAAGTTAGCACATCATGATATGTAAAAAACCGACTTCCACGAGCCGACATTATGAACTTGTCTTTCAGGACTTGTCCTATCGTAACCGCTTGCAGCAGACGAAAGCAAGTCATAGTGTTTGACCTATCAACTTCGCTTTCCCTTAATAATGTTTTGTGATGTCTAAATTTTCTGGTTTCCCGCTTTTACGTGTGTATATTGGTTTTCAATAAGGTAACACTTTCATGTGACGATACAATGTGATATCAACATATCCGCATCTTGGGAAAACTCTCACAATAAAAACAGAACTTAGCACTAATAACCTATTGCTATTCACTGAGAGTCATAATTTGTGGCCCTGTTCCACAGTTTTACTCAGCAATGAACTGTCTTGTGCGACAAATAAGATTTAGGTTTCAACTGAAAACTGCTGAAAAAAGCTTGTAATGAAGGGGTTCGAACTATCGATATATAAATGCTTCGGCCCAATCGCCATGCCAATCAAAGAGAACAAAGCTTATACTAATACAAAATAGCTCACTAGTATGGAAGCAAACAGAATCGATACAATTGTAGTGGTATAGATACGTATTATATGTACATATTGTTGCGGACAGAGTGAGCTCCCTTGATCCCGTGACTTTGAAAGCGAACGGCTCTTAAGCCGAGTGTGTGTGACTGACAGTCTAAGAAGTGAAGAACGCTGTGCGGGTTGATTTACACGTCTTTCTCTTACCATTAAAAAGTTGGTTTTATCTACGTACAGGTTTCTCTGATTACCTTAACCTTCATATATATATATATATATATATATATATATATATATATATATATATGCAAGACGGACTTACTGAAGAATATTAAGCTCCCGTATCATAGGATGAGGCATGAGATAATATCATTCTAACTTTTCTCTATCAACTCGTATTTAAATTAGACAATGTTTCGGCCCGTTCTTGTTAAACACGAATTTACTTTACATGAATTTTTTTTTTGGCTGCGATACCAATAATTGCAATTACACTTCAGAGTCTTTGTTTTCATATTATTAAAGACATATTGTTCAAGGATTTGAACCAATACATATCAATATAATTAAGAATGGCGGGTACATCAATTTAAAAAATGGTAATCATACATAAATAGATTTCTACCTGTTAATAATCAAATTTTCTTTTAGTAAAAATAATATTTGAATAAATAAACATGAATCATTATAATAGAATAATATATATTAAAATTGGCTTATCCACGAGTTTGTACCAAACGCACACTACTTTCTTTCAAATACATTTTTATACATTTAGTAAAAAACGATTTCGATCGGCATTTGCCCTTTTCTACAATTTTATGCTTAACTGTAAATCATTGGTCACTATTGACAACCTACAATTTAAACGGATATGAAAATAAAACTAGTAGATAAACAAGGTAATATCCTTTGATAAATGGTCATAATTATAAAGTTAAAACATACAGACCGTTACAAAAAAGACTTTTTATTTGGTGTCTCCACATAAGGTAAAAGAAGAGTTTGTTCTTTATCTGTAGCATCCTATCGGGAGATAATATTGTGGTGTAATTTGCTTCGTATTTCTTTGTTTCTCTATCGCAACAGGAAAGAGACAACGCTTGTATTGATTTCATAATAATATTGATAAAATACCTCAATAATGAAATAATAGAGGACATTTTATTGCAGGTGCTTCGAAGCACTTTGAAAATGTTTATGACATGGTAAAAAAAAAATTACTCCATAAAATAAAGAAGACGATTTTTTAATCTAGCTTGAACGAATTACTGAATTTTGTTCCATAGAGCCCTTATATGATAAAATGTAAGTAAACTTCGCTTAATATAAACCTAAATACGATTTACAACCAAAAAACCCTAGAATCGAGTTTTCAGATTGATAAAAAGCTTATTCTGGGTGACAGATTTATAAGTTTACTTTGTTTACATTGTTTTGCATGCTGGTGTTATCGAATTTTTTTTTTTAACCACTGAGATTAATATAGATAAGTATAAAGAACGTATCCATCTAAATTATCTTCCAACCCAGGTGAAATGTAGATGTAGACAAATATGTTTAGACTAATTTTTTATTTTTTTTTTTAATGAAAATACTATTACCCTCTTTTTTTCCTGTGATACCAAATTAGGAATAAAACTATCAATGCGCCATTCAAAGGTCCTGCAGAAGACTGGAAAGTAAAATTTTTCATGAAATAGTTTCTTCCTTATATTATATAAATTTGACGGAAATCTGAAATTATTACAATTTGAATGACTAATTTAATACTAATCATAACAAATAACACGTTTATTACAGATTTTTTTTTGTTTTCAAAATATCCTATTTGTTTTGGGTTTTTTTTTGTATAAAGTATTTTAAAAGAAAACCAACAAAAATTTGTTACATAAGATTTTAAAATGTAAAAAAAAACTTCGTTGTCTCAACCGTCTCAAATTTATATATATATATATATATATATATATATATATATATATATATATATTTTAATCAAGATCTAGATTATAATGACATTATTATTTTGGTTAATTGCTTTTCATCCATCTAAGGTTACATACAATTTTTGGCATTCCTGGCGCATTCTGGCCTGAATCTTCTACCTTTGGGTACTTGAAGTTCCTAAAATAATTAATGGGATTAGCATTTAATTGACAAATTAAATATTGATTATCATCAGATCTTATTTGTATCAACAAGGGGTTAAAATTGTCGCTAAACAAGAAACGCTACCTTCGGCAATGAGGAAACTTAATGATCAATAAATGCTGAATCTAATAAAAATGATTAGAGTTGTGCCAATTCAAGGAAAATCGTGAAATAAAGTATTTTTCAACAAAATATTATTTTTGAGTATTACTTTAATGTTGCTGGTAGAAAGGAAGCACTTATAATTTCAATAAATAAAGTTTTGGAACAAAAACATCCGTAGATGTAAAAAAATCTATACCAGCATCCAATTATTAGGTTAAAGACTTTTCAAGAAAATAATACTTATGGACTTCAGAGTGTTATAAAATAGCTAATAGCAAGTCCTCTTAATTTGCATAATATGGATGCTTTTAACTGAATGAAATAAAAAAAATTCATTCATGTCTTGATTTAAATGAAAATAAAAACACTAATTTGAGAAAGTCATTACTAACATGGGTAAGATGTAAGTTTTGCGGGTCAATCATAAGATAAGACTACAGGCCTAAAACAAACTCCTTTCTTGGCGTAGACTTGTAGATCCAGTAAAAATGTTAAATTTGTTTCAGGCTGAGCTAAACTATGATTGAAAGTTCAGGATTTTTTGAGTTTATTATATGTGTTGTTAAAATATTTTTTTAATATGATCAAACAAGTAGTTTTTTTATATTAGAAAAAGACAAATAAGTAAAATAACAATCAATTTCATGGCACCGAACTGAAAACAAAATAATTCAAAAGCCCATTGATCAACAAAAATCTTTGCATTAAAACTCTTAGAAAGACGATATACAAAACGATAATAGGACCGCATTGCTCTATGTTTAGACTAACTTCAAATTTGACAAAAGTGACGTTGTGAAACTTACCTGGTATTTCATTCGGAGTCTTGAAATCATTTTAAGTAAAATCTCGAATAAACTATCCGCGCCTTTGGAACCATAACTGTGAGAAAGATGTACATATTTTATTCATTTCATTAGATCATTATTACTAGAAATGTAATATACACCAACCCGATCTTCAAACCAAGTAAGGTATAAGAGATTATGACGTAGTCGTTGGGCTAAACGTAAAGTTTGATACATTTTAAAAGTGTGTTCCTTTTTTTCTTCTGTTAGTGGCTAGTTATGGTTGATTTAACGTCAACCATCCTTATGACTAAAACAGCTTTGAATTCGAAATAATGACAAACAACAAGTCAGGGCAAAGTCTATTAATGCTTTCAGAATTAAATGTATATTAAGACTGCTCAATCAGTCATTTTTTTTTTCATAAACGCCTCAAATTCAATTTGATATCCACATCGCATTTGAACATTTTGTTCTATTGAAAAATGGTTTAAATAAAATAAATTTAATTTCTCTTTAAATGTCTGTTTTTGGCCCAGACTATTATGAATACCGAAAAAAGATTTGGAAGAAGCTATCATTATTTTATCAGTTATGTGTTGGGATATCAAACTTTGGTCAACAACAAGTACCCGTACCAAAATGATCTTTTCTTTGAGAGACAGACCCTTTCTTCCATATTGGCACCTCACACTCTTTTAAAGACATTAACAAGAAACTTAGCAATGATAAATAATTTGTATGTTTCCAGTTAGAGAATTTAGCTCTCAAAATACTTCTTCAAATTAATTCATTATAAACTGAACATTTTAAGGTGCTCTTTGCATTTATAAAAGACAGGTAAACTTTCAATATATTGAAACAGACTATCACAACTTCATTATACCCATTATAAACATACATGGAAGGATGAACACAGGAAAAGCAATGTATCATACCTGCAATGAGTTTTTACCAACAAGTATTCTCGTTATACCAGAAATCAAAAGCAGTATGACTATCGACGAGCTTAGAAGTAAGCGTAAAAAGTCTCATTATCAAAATCAAGGATTGAAAACAAATCAAGTTTTTTCACTTAGGCCCTATATTTAACCTTTAAGAGAATTTGACTGAAACTTTATTTAAGGCACTCTATTATTTAATGCCATATATTCCCAAGTTTTTCCATAAAGTCATCCTTAGCGGAGTTAAAGGCAAGATCAGTGAAGATCAGTTCAGACGTATTTGCAGGACAGTTTGGATTCAGAGCCAAGATTTGCACAAGAAAAGCCACGTCTTACATCAGTAACGCCACACAGACGTACATAGCAGCAAAGAAGGAGATTTCAGCTTGTCTCATAGATTATGGCGAGGTATTTGATCGAGTTCATCATGTAGAAATCGTCAACTGCTTTGAAAATAGTGTCGTAGATGGCAAAGACACACACTGCTTACCTCTACTGGCACAAAAAATCCAACCATACTAATACAAGAACTGATGTCTACTTACACATTAATAAAGAAAGGCGAGCAACATGGCTGTGTCCTTTCAACATGCTTGTTCAACATCCACATTGAAATTATTGTTACAAAACAATGACATAAAACTTGACCACCAACTGTTTTATAATTATAGCTGTCCCTAATCTTGGGAAGCTCTAGATTTATTTATGAAATTCAAGCGAGAGAGAGAGAGAGAGAGAGAGAGAGAGAGAGAGAGAGAGAGAGAGAGAGAGAGAGAGAGAGAGAGAGAGAGAGAGAGAGAGAGAGTAATATTAACTTTGTTTTTCTTCCTATGATATCTACATCCTCTGGCCAGTCTCTAGCTGCCTTAAAGCCAAGGTCAAGTCTAAACTGACACGGTTAGCAATACGCGGTGCTACACATCCCCCTCTCCCAGTGCTGGAGCAAGGCGAGCGTCACTGGAAACCGTCCTGCACTAGACGTTTGCTGTCCGAGTTATGATTTTCTATCTTCAAAACTGGTAGCATTTGGAGCTCCGGTCGCACCGCCTTGATTTACAGGTGCAATAGAAAATCTTCCACGTCGTCGAGGTTCATACAGGTCCACTCGCGCCGGCTTCAAACGGTCAAAAGAGATGAGTTATTCTTTCCCACCAACAATCACTGGGTTGATGAGCCGGAAGGGGCCGTCGTATGGACGTTGCAGGGGATTCGGCGGTCATCACGGCGAATAAAAACAAACTTCGTTTTATTCAGGAACTTGGGATGCGTGGATTTGACAGGCCGTAGTGCGATGTGGGGACAGATTCTTAAGGAATGAATGGAAAGGGTCATTGAGAGCAGATAGGGGTTTGAGATTCGGGTTGTAAAACCTCCTCGCACAGTCAATGTTTCGCCATACACAAGTTTTGTGGCTGAGACATCGAGGTGTTTCTTTGGGTACAGTTCTGAGGCCCAAAAGAACCCAGGGGTCTAGTTTGAGCAAAATAGGCCTTGAAGGCGATCTTAAAGCGGTGCCTTTAATGTCCTGTGGAAACATTCCACTAAGCCGTTTGATTGTGGGTGGTATGCGGTGGTTCTGTAAAGGCAGATACCAAGTTGATTGACTATCTCCTTCAAAAGAGCTGATGTGAGGTCCCCTGTCTCAGGACATATCTTGCAGAACACCAAAACGCCCAAACCAGAGTAATCACTTCTGGCAAACGGTCAATCATGGTAAAAATATATGCAACATTTCTGAAGGTGGGAGTGGAACTACCAATTTTACCTGTGACGGTATTTTGGGAGGCAAGCAAGACATTCCTTTGTCCATCTGGTCACTTGTTGTTTTTTTTTAAACCGTGCCAAACAAATTTGTTTATCAAATATTTAACAATTGACGTCTGCCCCGAGAATGCAAGGTTGTGGATAGCCTCGAAAACCTCACGTTGGAAAATGCGAGGAACTGTGATTCGGGGATGGCCTCAGGATAGATTACAAAGCACTGGTTTTGAGTCATATATATATATATATATATATATATATATATATATATATATATATATATATATATGAATTGGGCTGATTATGAGGCCTGTAGTTGCTGTTTAGTACGCTTTTACATCAGCATCCTGTTTTTTGCACTTCAGCCATCCCCACAATTATAGTCTATACCAAGTACAACACTACTTAAGGTATTGGTAGTGCGGGAACTACGTGTGTGTGGGTGTGTGATATCCGTAAAGAAATCGGAAACACAAGCAAGTGGCGTTGTAGGCTTGCAGACCAAGAGTCTAAGCCTGTGGAAATAGCTCTAGTAATGGTTTATGATCTGCATCGCTTGTCAATACGGTGGTCGCACCAGGTGTAGAACAGGTGAGCATGGTGGCCTCTGCGACGGCGGTGGTCGAAACAGATGGTGTTTACCTGGTCCTCAACGCTGTCTGTTGGAATGGCGAATAGGAGAGCTCCGGTGGAAGTCACAGCTAAATTGGGAGCATCAAACAAGCGGTAAGCCTATTAAGCCAGGGCTCGGCTTTGCTTATAGCCAAACCAGGTAAGGTAAACTGATTTCCAAAAAGCGAAAGCATGCTGTCCATAAATTGAGAAGGTTTTATATCGCCGAACCCACAAAGATTTAGTAAGGCTTAAGTTCATTGAGCCTCCGTCAAGCCAAACGCAGACGTCAGGAAGCCCTTAAGGCAGACATAATAATTGTTCGTCTGAGGACGGTTTGTCATGACGGGCAATGCACGAGTAGCAGTTGAACATGATAATATTTCGTGTCGTCCTGTTTAATGAGAGAGAGAGAGAGGGAAAAAAAAAGAGAGAGAGAGAGAGAGAGAGAGAGAGAGAGAGAGAGAGAGAGAGAGAGAGAGAGAGAGAGAGAGAGAGAGAGAGAGAGAGAGAGAGAGAGAGAGATCTAGTTCCTCAGGCCCGTCTCAAGCAGTCTTTACGCCAAATAGTGTCTATACTAGCACGATTAGTTAAACGCTGAGTTACAAAGTCTTCCTTGAAAGCCAAGGCGTTAACATTAGTTGCCATAGTATTACAATTTGAGATACGCTATGTCATATTTCTGATGGCTGAGGATGAGTACAACCTTCAAACATTTTTTGGCATGCGGAAAGTTAACAGCAGATACAGAGGATTAAACATTAATGTAAGCCAATCATAGGTTATGTTCTTGTCAAAGTACACAGAAGCCGAGTTAATATTTGTGTCAATGGAAAAAAGTTGGAGCAAGTGAATGCTTCCAAGTACCTCGGAAAAATGTAACAATGAACGGAAAGAATATGGTAGAAATAAAACAGAGAACAAAGATTGCGAAGACTCGATTAAGCCAAATCCCAAACGCTAACGTTAGGCTCCGTAAGTAGAAGACACGCTCTTAAAATGCTGCGTACTTCTGTCCAACCATAATTATAACTGCGAAACATGAACCTCGAACAAAGAAAGCAAAAGACAAGATGATTATAATTATTTCTCAGCGTGTTCGATTTCTTACCGGTAAAAGATTATAATTATTACAGGATCTGAACAAATATGTAGGAAAATTATTAAAAAAGACAATTACTTTCACTAATGATTAGTATATACGCTTAAACCTTGTACGGCGAAGGAGCCTGCTTTTTGTTAGTACAACTTGCCATTAAAAGAGATTAGGGCTGTTATACCGAACAGTGTAAATAATTATTTAAAACAGTCTTTGTTCCTTTTCCAGTAAAGACAGATAATTCTTCCAATATCAGAACAAAGGCATGTGAATTAACTTAACAAATTTGGTTCTATTGATTATAAAACGTGTGCGTGTGTATTAATTATGTCTCCCATTGTGTAATAATTTGTAGAAATAATCTAGCTTGTTCAATTAAGAATGCGCCATTGCCAAGAGATGTTGGTTTTCAAAGCTGGTTATATCGATACGTTGGTGTTAATTAGCCACCCGCCTCTGTCCAAAAAATTAAATACTAAACTAATCTATGCGCCCGTATCTTGCAGTTACAGGTATAATACGGAGTAAGAAAGATGATCAATAAATATTCCAATTATAAGATTTTGTATGGGTAAGTTTCCTTTAAAAAGTTCATGCAATCGGCCTTGCTACATCTAAAGTGAAATGAAGTTTATATTTGGCTGTAAATAATTGGCCACTATTATTTATACTACTGCAAATCTTATCGGGTATCAATGCCAAACTGTTAGATAAACGTGGAAATATACATTTGTAAAAGGCAAGATAAAAGAGTAAATAAAACCTGAAAATACTCACTAAGCATTTTTTTTTCATTAGGTATCTCTATAACGCTAAATTGTTTCTTTAGTGTAGCATCTAATCGGGAGATAAGTTTGCGTGTCTATTCCTTTGTGCTCCTTAGTTTTCTAGTCGAATTAGCTTGAAGAAAACACTTGTGACGGTTTCATATGTGATAATGCAATGCAATATTTATTATGAAAGTGCAACAGCTATTACAGGAAAGATATGTTATAGCTTTCTGATACTTCGAAGACATTTTCAAAAAGAGTAATAAATCATGAAAAAAAGCGAATTTCTTCTGTAAAATCTAAACACAGATTTATATGGCTTGTACCAGATATAAATGAGTTTTCTTAAGCGGAACCATAAAATGAAAACTAAGTAGATTTTCATAAAGTAAACCGAAATTTAGAGCCTTATTTTCAATATATGTTTATAGGGAAATGTGGGTTGAAATTCGTAGATGATTAATAACGGACTTATGATAGGTAAATGTTTAGTTAACGCGCAACTGGATTATATTGTTGTAAATGTTTAGGATGTCATAATAAAGTTAATTTTTATACTGATGAGATGAATATGAATTTTGATGATGCGATTTTCAATTTAAGTTAACTTCATGCTGATGAGAAGGTGCAGATCTAGTCAGGTATATGTGGACTCTAGGGATATTATCGCCAGTTTGTTTCCTATGTAATCTTCCTTTGTGTTATTTAGGAATGAACATATAAATAAAAATTTAGATAGGCCGATTTCTGCAGAAGACTGGAAAGATGAAAATCATGCACCTCAATTAAGCTTTTCAAAATTGCATTCTCAAACTATGAGCGTATGACTGGTCTGAAAATAGACTTTATTGCAATGTATTATGAACTAATTATTAGACTCTGCTAACATAACAGACGATAAAAATAAGCCGATGGTCTTCATTGGATCACATGCGAAAAATTACACAGAGATGAGTCAAGATGTTAGTCTTTTAATGAGGATAAATCCCAAATCAAAAGATAATTTGGAGTATCTAAATACAGCGAATTCCCAAATCGAAGGTTTTTTATGTTATAGCCTAGGGCAAGAGTTATCGAAAGAGATACTTCAGTTGAGCAAATATTAAATATGGAATGATCAATTATAACAAAAAATATTTATTCTTTGTCTATTTTGATTTATAAAACTAAAACCCTTTTCAGGTATTTTGTGCAAATCCCAACCTAAAATATTTATAGTTAAAAATCGAATATGGAATTTGTTTATTTTCGTCGCAATAATGTCGGTTGTTTTATAAGAATTTCTTAGCTTCGATGTCTAAAGCATATGAGAAATATTGCAATTTAACAGTTTTTTTATGTCTTTATTACAGGAGATTAATGAATAATTTTCGCTTTAATAATGCTTTTTGCGAATGGTAATGTGATACCAAATTTACTTGTTAGATCCGAAACTGAAAATTTGTGAAAGAACAAGTAAAAAATATCTTAATATTTTGAAATGGGAAAATCTTGTTCCAAACTGCCCATAACAGTGAAACAAAATAACTGTGCTCTTTTTTCACGTGTCATTTTTAAATAACAATTTTTGAAATACTTAATCTATAATTGAAATATAAGTTAGACATTAACACGGCGGTGAGATTGATTTGCCTCAAAGTCCCTTAAAGTCAACCTAGTCGACATGAAGAGACCAGATCTCGACGAGACAGTAAGTTCGATAAGAAATTATTCAACAGAGAATCAGACCATCATGATTCCAACAGTATCACCTCTTATGACTCGCAACGAATTTTTGAGATTTCTTCAGATCATGTCTCCATTACAAATCGCCGTCTGCGCCTTTGGGATATTTAGCAATATCATAAATATTCTCGTGTTCTACAAGATGGGACTCTCTTCATCGTCAAACATCAGTTTCTTTCTACTAGCTATAGCAGATGCATGTAGCGTCAGTGCCATCTTGATAATTTGTCTTCAAGAAATTTTTGACGACAGTCATTTGCCCATGGCGATGCTAGATGTTGCTCTGCTTACTTCTCATGCCTTCTACTTTTTCTCTGCTATGTGCTCCTGGATCACAACGGTAATCAGCATGGAAAGATCATGCTGTATCATTTATCCTTTGAAGGTAAGGTGCTGAAAATATATTTAAATTTCTGTACAACTACATTAATTTTAAGCCTAGTGTAAAGTTTAACCGCTCGTAAATTTTCATAATCTTCTAAATTATTAGAAATCACATCCTAAAGAATGTTATTTATTACAACATTTCAACTGAAAAAGGTTAAAGCACATTTTTAAGGTGTATCAAAAATGCGTTGACCTTAATTATTCTAAAAAATAATTTAAAATATCTATTGGAAAAATGATACTTTTATTAATATTAATTTTCATGAAAAATTAGAACTCAACTAAATTATTAATAATGACTCGCCAAAGCTTTACTTAAATGAGAAAAAAGGACTTAATAGTGTCTTGTTTATTTCTGTCTTGCTTGATTGCGGATATCTTTTTTTTTTTAATTGGTGTGTTCCGTGCCTCTTTTCAGGTCAAACAAATTTTCACGGCAAGAAACATCTATGCACTGATAACTGGAATGGTCATCTATCAGATAGCCACGGGTTTGCCCAAGAGCTTGGCAACTGGTCTGACAACAACAACATCACCATTGACCAATCAAACTATCACCATCTTTGATTTCGCAAAATTAGATATGTTCATGTATACAACTTCACAGTCCATTTCTTTTTCCCTCCCCAATTTGATTTGTTTCATCATTGTCCTCATGGGAACTATTTTCTTTATCTTTAGTTTTAAACAGAGCCGACAACTGCGCAAGACCATGAGTGGTTCAGGGGAGAAATCAGACAAAATGTCTGACAAGGACGCCCGACTTATCCGCTTGGTAATTTTCATCTGCATCATCTACATTGTTGGCACCGCCCCAAACACTGTTTTCTTTGTCGTACAGTCAGCCTATCCTCCGCTGAATACAACTGATCTATATTTTGGAAATTTTTATCAATCTCTTAATGTTGTAGCGAACTTTTTCCAAGGGACTGCCAGTTCTGTAAATATATTTGTTTACTTTAGAATGGGTTCTAAATTTAAAGAAACGTTTAAAGAAATATTTTTATGTAGAGCTAATTAAAATCAGTTAATAGATAACACAATCAGATTAAGCTCTTGTATGAGCAATAGGTTGTAGTCATAACTAATTCAAAAAGTTTATAATATTTATCAAATACACAGTCTTATTATAGTAATCCTTTGATTTGACACGGAACAAACCATGAATGTCCCTTCAATGTATGAGCCACCGATTTTGGCGTTTTATATGTGAGAAATATACTTGAAAAACAGAACAATATAATTAAATTTGTTTTCAATGCCCTTTGAGCGATTATAATGGCAAATCCTCTTAAAAATTTTTTACCAACATTATTACAGATTATTATAAAAGTAATGAAATTGATGTATGACAAATAAATTAGTTAATTTAGATAAGTTTGAAAAAACTAAATATAAGATAAATTCCATATTATTTTCTATCCACGCAAACCCATCATTTTTCTGTATCATTCGGCATCAATAGAAACTTCGGTTTGAGATAACAACAAGACAATCCTCGCAAATTTTAGCTTGAGAT
The DNA here is from genome assembly GCA_033675545.1 of Elysia crispata. Classification (NCBI taxonomy): domain Eukaryota; kingdom Metazoa; phylum Mollusca; class Gastropoda; family Plakobranchidae; genus Elysia; species Elysia crispata. Next base: position 23,033 of record JAWDGP010005477.1, on the reverse strand, counting down.
TAAAACACTAGACGCTAACATTTTCTATTCTATTCTTTAAACGAAAAGGGATGGCATGGGTGATTATTTATTTTTCTTATTAAATACATTTGTTTTAAAAAAAAAATACTATTTTAAGTACATTATGTATAAGTATTAACCACTTTCTGTTTCATTTTAATGAAATATATGAACATTTTGTTTACCTCATCAATTTAGTATGTTTTTTTAGCTTTATAATATTGTTACAAAATTTCATTTTTTAAAAAAAATAAACATTCAAATGCAAATGGAAGAGCTAAATTCTCCTGAATGTTTTGTTTCGCTTCCAAACAAATAGAGAAAGAAAAAGAAAGGCATGTAAGGGACATGGTTATCTAAACTTTTGTCACGAACTTAAACATAAAGATACAAAGTTTTGCTGATGTAACCAAAAGAAGTCTTACATTAACAAATATGTACTTTATATGTTTAACGTCGATTTATATAAAAAAAATTTAAATAGGGTATACATTTATGTTTAAAGAATAAAAACATTCAAAATCTAACTTTCCAAATTATGCAAAATACTTTTAAATATAAATTTGCAATAAAAAAAAAGTGAGAGATTAAAATATTTCCAAAAAATAGAACAAAACGAAAGTCTATTAAAGTCCATTAGAGATTCAAAATATCTTTCAAAGAATACTTTTAGCGTTTTGCTATGCCCAGAACCACAAACCTTGATTTCTAATTCGGGCTTCAAAGGTGGCCTCTTCATACGTTAATTGTCGTGCACCAGACTTTTAAATTACACAACTGAGAACCATCTGTCGTGGTATGTCTCAGCTATAATTTGTTGGTAAACGTCCTCTGTATTTAGACTGTTTTAAAACTAGCAGACCTTGTTAGAAAATCAATGACAATCTGCTTATCCTGCTGCTAGTGCTTTTGTCTTAACATACTGCCTCGTTTTCTAGTCACATTTAATTTTTTTTTCAATAACAAGATAAGATTTGTTTTGTCTATAAGTTTGGCTTTGTACGTGTTTGATTAAAAAAATAATGTTTGTGTATGTAGGACACTTTTGGGCAACCTATGATAAATCTGTCATTTTGATAGCCGTCTGAAGAATACTTGTGATTGTTTCTTTTAAGGAAAAAATAGTTTGTGAAAAAATAAGCTGATTTCAACTACTATCCCAGTCTTTAAAAAATCAATGATGGATCAATCGGTGACAAATCGATCATGACTGGAAACGCCCAATGAACGACGAGATTAGAATTTAGTACTAACCTATCATCTTCGCTTATTCTTGTAGCTTTAATGTAGCTTTGTGATGACGTCTACATTTTACTGTTTCAAGCTTCTCCGCGTGTATACTCGTATATTGGGTTTTCAAAAAGATGACATTTTAATGTGCATGTGACAATACATTGAGATAACAAAGTGTCCTCAAATCCTCATTTTGGAAACCTCTTACACTATTGAACTACTATACTACATCTACTATAACAGTTTTATATTCAGCGTCGTGTGCTACAATTTTATTGAGCAGTTGGCCGTTTTGTTCGACGATCCAGCACTAGGTTTACTAGGTTTCAAGTAAAATAACTGAAACAATCTTATGATTAAGGGATCCGAACTATCCATTTATAGATGTTTCGGCCCCTATCACCATGCCACTCAAAGAGAAAAACATATATATATATATATATATATATATATATATATATATATATATATATATATTAATACGTCACTAGGTTAACTAGTATAGAAGCATCTATATATCGATACAATTGTAGTTGTAAAGAACATTTTATTCGTCTTGAGTTAGTGATTTACTGAAAACATGTTATTGTTTGTTATCTGAAGTTTTTCAGGTATATTTTATTACGGGCATAATTAGGGATATTTTTTTGATACTCTTCAAGTTTTTTTACCACAACTTTTCAATATTTTAGTTGCCCTTCAGCAGAATATTTAATTTGCAGGTCAAAAAACTGAATTATACTTAAAAAAACACAAAACCACGCTGCATCTGACCTCATTAAAAACGTAAAAGATTGATTTAAATAAAACTTTGACTCAAGGCACTTTACTTAATGAAAAGCCTGCCCTCTAACCTATGCTGGTTATTTTAAGTCTACCTAACAAAGAAAAAATTAAATACTTTAAAGATAGTTTAGAATAATTTGTGCACACACACTCACACACACATACACACACACACACATATATATATATATATATATATATATATATTATATATATGTATTATATTACCAAACCTATCCTTCAGCAAAATTAGTGATTTAAAGCAGTAAAAACAAAGAATTTTGTTCGGCGAAACTTAAAAAGGGCTAGAGAGAGAGAGAGAGAGAGAGAGAGAGAGAGAGAGAGAGAGAGAGAGAGAGAGAGAGAGAGAGAGAGAGAGAGAGAGAGAGAGACAGAGAGACAGAGAGAGAGACAGAGAGACAGAGAGAGAGAGAGAGAGAGAGAGAGAGAGAAAGAGATCACAGAGAGAGGGGGGGGTGGAAACATTGAGAGAGAAAGAGGGAAGCAGATCGAGAGAAAGAACCAAAAAAGCTAAACGGACTACCAGTGGACTATTAAGCTTGCGTATTTTAAGATGAAGCATCTAATAATATATTATTCTTATCGAGATCACTGACCAAAGAATTCTACAGAAGAAACTAAAAAGTCACGTCAAGAGCGCAGAACGATACATCTTTTACTTTAAATTAAATCTTTTCAAGAGCAAACATTGAGTACTATCCCTTGACGTTTTGAATGTTACTGATATGCTAGAGCACTGTCGTTACAGGATCAATAACACATAGTTATCTTCCTCCTGCATTCCACTGCTAGTTAGTTACTGCTCGTTCAATAATTCCTGCTTTTATAATTGACTTTTCTCCTCTATCAATCGTATTTAGATTAGTTTATATGTCAGTCCGTTCTTGTAAGAACACGAATGTACTTTATAAGAACTTTTTTTTTGTTTTTGTTTTTTTTTCGCTGCGGTACCATTTCTTTCTTAATTACACTTTGTTTTCATATAAGAGAAAAAAAAAGTATATTGTTCAAAGATTTGAACCATTAATTATAAATATATAATTAACAAAGACTGGTACAATAAATAAACCATAATATTTATTCCCTAAAATGTTTCTCCTGTTCATAATCAAATTTCTTTACGCTAAGAATATAATGTGAATTATTAAGCATGTCTGAGTCATTATAATAAAAGAATGAATGTTAAGGCTGGCTTATCGATGCGGTTGTACAAACTGAACATCCTTTCTTTGAAATATAGTTTTATACATTTATTACAAAATGAAATGATTTCAATCGGCATTTTCCTCTTTTGATGCAGTTTCATGCTAAACTGTGAATCATTAGTCTTTATTTATTTACCTCAAAAGTTAACGGACATGGAAGTAAAACTCTTAGATTCACAAGGAAATATCCTTTAATAAATGATTGTATTTAAAAGGATTAAGCATACATGCCATTATAAAAGAAGATATTTTTTGTAAGTTGTCTATATATAACGCTAAGGCGAAATTCTATCACTTGAGTTTATTATTATTTAATATCATTTACCAAATTGGCGCTTCTCCGTACTCATATCTTTAAAGACTTCGTAAAAGCAAAGCAGATATCAGCCCTAACATCCAGTACAGCGTTTTTCACCTTGCGCCCTGTGCTAGAGTTCGAGAAAGAGGTAAGCAATCTTGGTTCACCGAGTCTAATGGGATATTGAGGAGCCGGTGTGACAGAAAATCGAGTTAGATTGTTTGTTTTTCCGGCTTTCATTTGATAATAGAAAACTTCAATATAATGTCAAACCAATGACAGGCAGTTTATCATGGGTTCCATCTTAAAAAAGTTGCAAGACCAAATCATATCCGAGAAGTATTGGATTTAGAACCAATGTAACGCAGTGGACTAGAGTATTAAAACTTGTTCATCTTTCAGCACTGTGTTGAAGTATGATACTGTATTTTTAAAACTAAAATACCAGTTTCATGGACAAGCTTTACTGTGTTGATAACAATCTACTATTTGTTCGTTGTTCATATTCATGTACAAATTAAAAGTAAAATTGTATAATTATATAAACGGAGCAATTTAAATTCTTTATGCTGCATCGAGGCTCGCGCTTTATCTTTACTTATTTCTGCCGCTGAACTAATCGGTTGCAAAACAATAGGCGTATTCAAGTGGCAGTCAAAAAAACCCCACCCATGCTGTGTCCACAAGTAGTCTTCTTAGCGTGCACCAAGAAAACAAGGCTAGTGTGGGCGGTCCATTGTGAACAGACCAGAACACTAAGGCCATTTTGTATGGATTTTTAAAACAAATCTTTTAAAATTAGTTTATGGTAATTTTAGTTTTCCGTTAAAAAAAAAATTGGACTTTATATCGAAAACCAGTCTTTGTCATATTGTTTTATTGTTAATACCAAACTGCACAGCTATCTTAAACTTATATGATTAACATAAACAAATAGAAAAGAGGGGTTTAAAAGAGTTTAATGCCTTAAAATATTTCATATGCCCAAAACGTTCCAATATTTTCGACATTAGTATAAACAGTACAGTGCGACTGTACCCAAAACCGTTTAGTTTGCAAGATAAACAAAAGACTTTTTCATAAATGGATGTTAAAAACTAAAGTCCATATAGAGCATGTTCCATGAGTATCTCGTCTCATACCAATTTCTCTCTAAAAGATTACAATGGGATTTTTTAACAATTAAAATTCCATGCATATGATATTTAATGCCATGCAGGTTTCTTTTTATAATGTAAATAAAATTATTTTAGACGCTATTTAGGAAATTACGACAGTGTGGAATAAAAAAGAAAATAAGATTTAAATAAAATTTTTATTCTTTGTGTAACATGTAAAAATGATTAAGCAAAGTGCTATATTTACATTAGTTTTATTAATATCTTATCTGTATGGACAGCTTTGCTGCAGTGCCTAATTATAAAGAAAAAAAAGTGTTGATTGCGAAAGAAAAAAAAGCAAAAAGCATCCCTCAAATTCACGATAAGTTTAAAAAATGGCATCTTGCGTATCTCCCTGTACACTTATATTGTAAGGTTCAAAATTTCAGAGAATACTTTTAACTGCCTCTTTTCGGAATAAAAATGACAAACTCTAGAAAAACATTCAGGATTGAGGAAATTCATGTTATATTATGCTATATATTTTAATTATTCTTTTTTGCTTCACATGGCACATTAAAAAAAACAACGAAAAAAAAAAAAACTGTCATTTCCCTTAGCAAAAGTGTTGGTTTAAAAAGTGTCTATCTTACAGACGCTCAACATAACAAGTGCATTAAAAAGAATTAACGGCTTAACAGCTTCCAGTTTGTTCTGACGAGGATATGACCTCAAACAGTTCGTCTGTATTATGATGAAGCAGAAATTACATGCGCCTTACTTCCACAAAATAATGCTTTCAGAAGTCGGTAAAAATTTTGATTGGATTTACTCTGATTTTCCGAGAGGCGAAAAAACGAGAGTTGTGTGATTCAGGACCCATAGCTCCACTCTACGTCACTTACCCTTTCAAAGGATTAATGTGATTATCTAAACATAAACGTGTATAGAATTTTTATATGCATTTCTTCATCAAGCCACCTTCTTATTCTCGGCTATATATACATTCTAGCTCATCAGTTGGTATTAACTCACTTGAATTGAGAATATATCCTTAAATGAATGTTTAAATTTGGAACCCATTCTAAAATAAACAAAGATATTTACAGAGCATGCAGTAGCTTGGAAAAAATTAGAAACGATATAACAACCGTGGGTAAAATGTCCTAGGTATTGATCACTTACATTAAGAGAAGGATAAACTATTTGGACAACATAAAGTGCAACATTTGGCACGGCGCCAACGATGTAGATGATGCAGATTAAAATCACCAGGCGGACTAGGCGGCCGTCCTTGTCAGACATTTTGTTTGACGTCTGTCCAGATCCACTCATGGTCATGCGCAGTTTCCGGCTCTGTTTAAAATTGATGATAAAGAAAACGGTTCCTACAAGAACGATAATGAAACAGATTAAAGTTGGGAGCGAAAGGGAAATAAACTGTGAAGTATTATACATGAAAATATCTACTTTTGTGAAGTCAAAGAAAGTGAAAGTCCGGTTGGTCAAGGGTGAGACGGTTGTTGACAGACCCGTGGCAAAGCTCTTTGGCAAACCAGTGACTGTCTGGTATATCAGCATTCCTGCTATCATTGTAAAGATTGTTCTCTGCGTGAATACTCTTTTGACCTGCAAAAAAAAACGACATAAAAATTTATTTAGAAAGTTTTACAAATTAATCTATGACGTGTCATTTTTACATTGTCTTTTCTTCTCCCCATAAAAAAACAATTTCAGCTTTAACATGAAGATAAGGAAATTATTTAAAGTTGGCAATGAGATATATTTGTTAATAGATAATACAAGATTGCTGCCTCGTCATCAAGATTTCTTTACTTTCAATCCTGCTTTAAGACTATATTGTCCCAACTGGTTTCACTGAATCCTTATCTCTCTGACGCCATTTATATCTTAAAGATGAAAAATGTGCAACAGTGTTCTAGCTTATACGATGGGACTAAAATACTAATTGACATGTAAAGTCTGTATGGTTTTTGGTATTTCCAATGGCTTACCATCATTGGGTATACAATACAGCAGGATCTCTCCATGCTGATAATTGTTGTAATCCAAGAGCACATGGCAGAGAAAAAGTAGTAGACGTGAGAAGTAAACAGAGTAACATCTCGCATCCTCATGGGCAGATGACTGTCGTCAAACATATCTTCAAAAGACATCATTAAAACGGCACTTACAGTGCATGCATCTGCAATCGCTAGACTAAACAAACTGATATTTGACGATGAAGAAAGTCCCATCTTGTAGAACACGAGAATATTAATGATATTGCTAACTATCCCGAAGGTGCAGATGGCGATTATAAATGGAGAAACACACAGGTGAAAAGTCAGAAATTGGTCATAAGTTATAAGAGGCAATGTTGTGAGAATCATAGTAGGTCTACTGCCAGCTGAATCGTTTATCAATGAACTTATTGCCTCATCGCGATCACTTTTTTCCATGGCTTCTAGTTTGATGTTCTCAGATTTCTCGCCAGAAAGAAAGAGATCTTCCGTTGATCACAATTGTCTCGATATCATTTTAAATTTCCAAAATGTCTTTTATACTAAATACTGAGTATTGAAAAGTTTACAACAAATATAAGTACAACATTGTTAAAAATCAGTTTGATAATTAAGTTAACGCAGGATAAAACTTAAATTGATTGATCTTTCAACTTAAATGGTTAAAAATTAACGAAAGCATTATGATCCGCACCAAACGAAAAATGTTTAATCACAAATTTACTAAATGCCATTTCCTATATATATATATATATATATATATATATATATATATATATATATATATATATATATATATATATATATATGCCAAATGTGGTCAATAAAAAATATATAAGGCCTATAAAGTTAATGCTTTTCATACTTCATTGTATTTTATAGCAATAGATGTGTTGCAGAATAAGCTTTTGTTAGCTACACAGACTAATTATGTCTAACCCCGTTACTTGAGGAACAGGTAAATCAAGATGAGAGTTAGCTTCATTAGTAACATACAAAGCGCATCCGATGCTAGCGTTTCAACTGTCGCGCCCATAATGTAAGGCTTGTAGATCTAGATCTAATTCCAAATCTTTACATGATTCTTTCATATTGTTGAAAAAGTAATAATAATTTTCATGATAACTTCATGAACAGGGTTAGAATTATAATGGTTATTTCATCATTCACAAAATAATCTTTCCCGAAAGATTTCATGAAAATAATCAGCATCCTACACCCACAATAGCGGAAAGCCAAAACCGTTTCAATAAATACATTAATAATTCAAACCTAGTAGTTCTAAGGCACCGCTTTTCATTCTGTGCTTTTTCATCTGCTATAGAATTTTTGTATGACGTTTACACAGACAATTAAACCCTATAAGCTCGAACTAACACACATGTTATGTACGCAGAAACTATGATATAAAAAAATCAACAAAAATTATCACAAATTTAGTGGAGAGGTAATCTGTAGAAAATTGCAGCAAAAAAAAAAAAGAGAACCCCGCTTTGTTTTGTTTTTTTTCATTGCTATTTTTATATTTTTACCACATCAGATTCGGCTCTAAATCGTATCTGCAGTGGATCACATCAGCACCACATGGTGATGGATTTGTTATAAAGATAAACAAATGATTTATGCGTGAAGAAAAGCGTCCACAATATTTGTTGGTTACTTCTTTAGCTTTGTATTTTTTTCTTCATCGAGAACATAAAAAAAAAAAAAAAAACATTTCTCTTGGCGACATATAATAAATGAGAAGAATTAAGATGTATCAAGGACCAGTATCTCTTCAATAAATCACTCTATGGAGTATGTTGGTTTTTTTTTTTTTTTTTTTTTTGGGGGGGGGGGTTGCTGTTATGCTTTTTATCAATGTCGATGTCTTCTCTTTATTCTATTCTTTGAATGGGAAATCATAGTTTGTTTCCTATCTTGATTCTGGGTCGGGGTATGGAGTTTGTGTGAGTATTCCTCCAACATATGAGAGTTAGCAAAAGACATCTAGCAGTTTCAAAGCTTTACAAAATTTTAACCTTTCAATAAGCGTTAAAATAAGAAATATATCATTCTTTAAGCAATCAATGCTATTATATATTTAAAAAAGATTTAAAATATATTTTGCTACATCTAATTATACTACCGGACAGTTATGTATGTTAGAAAAATAAAAATAATATTCGAATGATTCTAGAAATATTGAACAGATCATCATTTGACCGACTACGATTCTTAAAGAGACGAATGCCCATAATCTCTGCTTAAAAATAGAGCAGACAAGGTATTTATTGAACAAAATATTTATGTTCCTAAGTCTATATTCAATAAATTATTTGAGATTTTTATTCTACTAGCCGAAATTAAATGTTAAAACCAGTTTAGGATTTGTGATGATTAAAAAAAAACGAATCACTGGTATGCAAAGAAAAGCAAGACTCTTTTTTATTTGAAAGATTAGCTAAACTTGTATCTTTATAATCTACTGTAATTTCTGAAAAAAGTTCTTTAAAGTGAACTGCCTTGCAAAAATTCAAAATTATTTTTCCCGTGTTTTAATCTACATGAAAATGAATATTTAAAAAAAAAATAGATTTAGATTTTGCGTTAACAAAACTTTTCTTGTTCACATGAATTTTTTTTTCTGTCACAGGTCATCTGGTAAGAAAATGTTGACAAATAACGATTGCTCTCTTGTGTTCCTAGTGGTTGGGGTCGAAATAAAACTATGTTATATATATCGAACAACAAAATCTAAAATTTAAAAAACAACAGCAGATATATGTTTTCTGAGTTTCTAAGGCTTTCCCGGTGCAGGTTTTATCAGAAACGTTTAAATGGGAAAAACAATAGGCATTACGCCCCCTGTACCAGATATTAAAAGAAATTACATAATGTCTACAACAATATTCGATACTAGATTCTGCCTTCTCCTAGATCTGCCTCAAAACTTGTAAATCTGGTTTTAAGTCGTTGAAATCAGCCGTAGCATATACTCTTTTTCGTTGGTCGATTGGAACAGCCGACTTGTTTTGAGCTCAGTTTTGAAATGTCCTATCAAATAAAAAAAACAAAACCAAATTTTATGCCGGTCTTCCTCTGTTTACAACAACGTAGAAACGGAGATGATGTAAACAAATGTTAAATTGGAGGAGCTGACATCACCTTTTTCTCCTCGCTTGGATCCTACAGTTATTAAAAGAAATTATCGTTGCATTTGAAAATCACCAAAATGAAAGCATTTCTTGACACCGACTTATATGTTTTGTCTTCTCCGTTTTATCTCACCCTTTACAGTTTCTCCCTCCATAAAACACACCCTGGTTTTAAGATCTTCCCGTCTATCCTCGTGAAATCATACACTAGTCTTAAAAACGGCTACCAGTTAACTACAGCTTGGCGTAAATTTACCATCTGGTTTAAACGTTGTAAATCGCAAAAGCCCATGAAATTCACATCTTAAGATTAATAAAGTTATAACAAAGAAATGCTCTGAGAATCCTAAGATTGCTATAGTTTTTCTGTTTTTTGAAAGCATGAGATTAATGCAAGGCATGATTCAGTATCTTTTATTTTTAAAGAAAAAATGTTTAACCAGTGCAAGATTTTCAATAAACCATTATTTTTGTAAAATTCAACCTGTGAAGACAAATACCTATGCTTAGATGGGCAAACATGAATCTTCCTACAAAAGATTTACTTTCAAAGAGGAGAAATATACTCGGATACATAGACTTGCTGTATAATGAACGGAACCAAGATTAAAACCATACGGCTTTGTTCTGATATATGAAGTACTATCTGCATTCATTGACATTAGATCAAGAATCCTAAGCTACTATTCAAATCCGTGATAAGACAGTCTAATTATATATTAGCGTTTTTTTTAAGTTCATGCAAATCAGCACAGAATTCCTCATATTAATTACGAGGTATCAAAGCCGCCATATTTTAAGTAAACATCACTAATGGAATACCGATGTTTTTAACATTCCTGATGTATTTAAAGATTTCGTAGAAGCTCATTATAAGGCTATTATACTCCTGTAAAAATGGAAGATGCGTGATAATCATGTTATTTGCACATATTTGATAATGAGTATTTTAAAGGGTATGTACATCAATCGATTCATTCCAAAATAAGTTAGCTATTCCTGTTTGGAGAGACAGAAATTTTTAGGAAAACGAAAAGGAATTGCTCTAATTAACGATCCTATCGTGTCAGACACTGTTTAGTTTTCGACCTACATGACTTTCTGATATTTTTATATCGTAGATCTCGACGGAATCTCTGTCATCATTATTCACAGTTATCTTTGAAAGAATACGTTCAATTTATGTATTGGCTATTAACAACCTAAAGGTATATGGATAAAGTAGAAAACATAATACAAATTTACATTGAAACGTCAGCTTTATAAAACCCTAAAATATGAAAACAGTACAATTAATATGAGATAGGAAGATATGTTCAGACGGCAGTGTGAAAACAGTGCGTTATTAAAGATGAGAAAAAGTTGTATATTGATTGAAGAGGATAGAAGAGGATTACAAGCTGATGTCACACGAATCTGGGCTAGCCTGATGTTCGTGTAGAGCTGGTTGCCAGTCCATTCTTTGATGTCGTCGAACCACTGACGTCTGGGTCTGCCCCTTCCATCTATTCTACCTGTGAGGACTGTTTTCTGCAGGCTGTCATGTCTTGAGATGTGGCCAAAATAAGTTCATTCCCGTGTCTAAAAAGTCACTACTCTCAAAAAATCACAGAGAAAATTTCTGGATGCCAATACATCGATTTCAAAAATGTTTAATCTTTTCAAAGACAACTGTCACCAAAATGAAATCTGGCCTTCTATCCGCCAAGTCTTGAAAGTGAGTTTAATTAGCATTTTACAAACCGGAAAAGACATTTGTGCATTCTGGCTCAGATTTAAACAATTTACGCCTCAATGAAAAAAAAATAAAACATGAAAGAATATGCGGCTCACCTAAAATGGCTAAAAGATACACTGATGTCATAGGCAAGAGGCAAGGATCGAACCAAAGAGGAAGACAATATAATGATAGTATCGTTAGATTTCCAAAGCATTCTGCAAATGCCCTTGTTTCTTTGACATATTTACTGAGGCAAATTGGCTGTTTTTAATCTCACTGTTTTGGAAGTTTAAAAAACCACAAAAGGTTTTCCTAAAGTTAGATGGAGGTAGACGTCATAAGTGGAAACATCTCGATCCAAATGGTTGGATAGATTTGGCCCATCTATACATGTTCAGGCAAAAAGAGCAATCATGCTTCGATTTGTATTGGATGAAAAACAGTAGCAGCAGCAACACCAGCAGCAGCAGCAACAACAAAAACAACAACAACATAGAAATTGTTATCGATATGTAGCCAGCATGGACGCAGCCATTGAGCGAGGGAAAAAAATCAGGGATTTCTTTACAACTGAACTGCTGGAGATAATAAGCGTTTTCGTGTTTTCTTGATTTGGAAGGGGGGGGGGAGGTGTGCTAAACAAAACGACATTCATAGTTCACACACATTTTTATTAATTTCAACTCATTTTCGACAAGCTAATAAAAAATAGGATCAGAGAGAGGACATTGTTACCTGACAAGAACCAAACATTTTGTTATAAAGGTACGGATCTTTTTGATCGGTTCAAACATATCAAAATGCGTGACGGTGACGAATTTCTAATAAACCAAGCGTACGTCAAAAGGCTTCCAGTTTTCAAAGCAAACAAAGTCCGACTTGCTGGAATAAAGCAAGAAACTCGTCATCCTTTTTTGAGTTTTATCCTTGGTAGGCTAATCTCCAAAGCTCAGATGGATCTAGAGACAATAGACCACATCAGAACCTGCAGCTGAAGACTGACGAGGAGCAGATAATGAGTGAAAAGAGAAACTCGAATGTTTGACACCTGCTGTTATTGTTAATCTCTGAATATGTATGTTGCATACCGTTATGTATAATTCTATTATGCTTTAAGGACATTTTCAGTTCAGTTTAAAGACAGCGTAAGTTTATTTGACTAATTTTTGCATCACATGCTTGATTATGTCGTTTTTATCCAACCGGAATATCTGCCTTTTATCCTCGATATGATTTGATAGTTTCTAACACGGATTATTTACCTTTAATTTGTACAATGTTCTGATTACAGTCTACTAAACCGAATGTTCTTTTGACGTTCAATTTGCTAATCACTTCTTCTTATCATGAGATGTTTATCTCACTGAGTCTAGGTGGAAACTTTAATTAGTCTTCAGTTATACATTGCAACTTATTATGACTCTTTCTTCTTTGTAAATTGTGGTGTTTTCCTCGTGTTTATGAAAACAAATACATTGAAGAAAATGTAATTTTTTTTTACATTTCTGAACCCTGACAATAACTTAAAATTATACATCCAAGAAAAACAGTGTAAGCCATTTGTATTTGTTATAAATATGTCGATGAAGGCAATGTTTTCTGTCCATTTATACAATAGTGCCATTAAGGTTTATTCAAGACCAAAGTCTCTCTATTAAATTATTTTTTTCCTTTCTCATTTTTAACTTGATGGAAACAAATCTTCGAGGATACTTCTTTATTATTAAGTATTGACTTTGGTGTTTGCAACACAAGACAAAGAGAGTACCGACCAGATGCAGGAACAGATGCTATTTGTAACATATTGTGTGTTCAGTAAAGCAACCTAGCAGGTCACGAGTTGTTCCGGCTTTATCTCTTCGAGTATTTTTTTTTAATCAAAGAGACTTTTTTAACACAACTTATTGTGCATAATGCTTAAAATATATCACATTATCTAACCATATTCAACTAGCCTAGGCTGGTCAACTTTCCTGTGCGAAAAATAGGAACTAGATCCAGTCGTGAAGTTTCTACTTGCATAAGCAGTTGACCTTTTAACCCTGCTTTCTGTGTGCAGTGCGTAGATTTAGGACTTGTTTTGTTTACACTTTACATGGTTTCTCAAACCATTGAAGCTTTGATGTGGTTTTATATATAAGGCATTCTCAATCCAATTTGGCAATGATGTATCCATCAAGCTAACATCTTTTATCTTGCACAGCATACTAGGGTTTGATACAGAGGTACAAAATACGTGACTTCTTATTACAGTCACAACCTATGATTTTGATTAAAAAAACCGTTTTGTTTCACAGTTCCTTAAAGAACCATTCTGGACTATGACAATTTTTAAAGTTCTTTTGTATAGACTGGTCGGTACAGTTCAACAATTGTCCATTTGTTTGCAGGAATTATTCAGATTTAAAAATAATATGTCCTGGCAAATCACATGCGCCGTTTTTTCCTTTATATCACATGTTCCCAAACAGATAAAAATCATCTGACAACTGTCACGTACCAAATAACTGAATTTTGGTAAGTGTAAAGTAGAATGTATAGAGGCCAAATAAAATATTTTTTTACCCTTAATCAATAGCATTCGTGAAAGGTTCTCTGGCGATCTATATGGAATTAGGGAAAGTCAGCAGGAAAGATATCTGCAATAACTTGGAAATCAATCGATTATACAGACACAAAACTGAAATTATGGTACTGTTTTTTATTGGCGACAGAATATATCGCTAGAAAACGCAGCATCAAGCATACAGATGATTCTAGGCAGCACGATAGCCCGGCAACAATAAGTTCCCCAACTGCCTTGAAAGAACTTTTATCCATAAAACCACCTTAAAACAAGATAACTTAAGACAATACCCACGTTTTAGCGCTGATGTATCAGAACAACTGGTACTCATTTGAGAGGTATAAAAAGAAGCTGACCTTTATTTATGCCATTTTCTTTTGGTTTGGCATCTGTAAAAACAGCTATGTTTATTAACATTCTCCTGCTTAAGAGCGTATTTTTCAGTACGTTTGTTGTTTTTATGTATTTACGACAGTTTGTAAGAAAGAGAGAGAGAGAGAGAGATAAACAGCGCTACGCTTCGTATACCCCAGTTTTGTTTTGCTTAAGTCTTTAGCTGTGTGCGCAATAGTCGAGTCTCCGTTGACATTATTATTCTGGCAAAGATGGGTAAAGCTAAAGAAATCGGCTTTGTCCATTGGCCCTCAGAAAAAGGCAGCCATATAAGTTTGTGCCTACAAATCGAAGGTATTTGTGGGTAAAAATGTTAAGTTGAAGACGAATAGCTCTAAACATGCATTCAATTAAGTGTTGCAAATTTGAATGATTTTAATCTCCAAATACTATAGATAGAATAACTACATCTTGAAAGGAAAAAATCAGCACTTAATGCTGGTTCTCAACAGTCTAAGCTGGACAATTAAAAAAATTAGTTTTCGCAGGGAAATAAAAAAAATAATAATGAATAAAAAATCTTCACCTCAATTTGCAGTATATGCTGGGCCTGAAACTCAATATTTGATCTTTCAGAGTAAATAGATAAACAATCAGGATCATTTTTAGAACCAGCTATGACTCTTGTTTGTATTATAATGCATATATTACAAGCACAATTCCTGCCATGATCAGTTGCATAAAATCTTAAAAAAGTCTTTGAATTTCTCTCACATCCAACAGTTAGATGTTTAATTTCATGGTTCAAATTTATTTCATATTTACTTTTCTACATAATTACCACGAATAATTTGGGTCATGTAAACTTTCTCATTTGAAAGTCAGGTAAATCCCTAATAATTTTTAACGACAAAATATTTTTAAAAATTCAGTGGTGATTTCCAATTTTTTTTGACAGAGAAATGTTTCCTTAAATGTTTGTTTAAATTTGGAACCCATCCTGAAGTATACAAAGATATTCACAGAGCATACAGTAGCTTGGAACAAGTTCGATACGATATGGGAAGCGTGGGTGAAATAACCCAGGTATCAATCACTTATGTTTAGAGAAGGATATGTTGTCAACGCTACGAAAAGTTCTACATTTGGGGCGGCGTCAACAATGTAGATGATGCCGTTGATACTGACTAAACGGATTAGCCAGACATCCTTGTCAGACATTGTTTGCGATAATTCTCCAGATTCACTCATCGTGTTGTCTGCTCTGTTTAAAGTTGATGATAAAGAAAATGGTTCCCACAAGGACGATGATAAAACAGATCAAATTTGGGAGCGAAAGAGAAAGATACATTGAATTAATCTACATGAACCAGTCGAACTTTGTGAAGTCAAAGAAGATCACGGACCAGTTAGTCAGCGGTGACGTTGTTGTTGTCAGCCTAGATGCAAAACTCTTAGGCGTGCTAGTAGCTGCCTGGTAGATCAACATTCCTGCTATCATTGACTTGATGGTTCTTTGCTTGAATATTCGTTTGATCTGACAAGAAACAAGCCACATATTTTCTGTTAATAAGAAGCTCCTCAAATAAAATAGAGGAAAATTTTGAAGCTAGCAGATATTGAATATGGTTCTCCTTTATTCATTGCAAAGGAAACAATATCTCGTCAAAATTTAAAAAAAAAATAGAATGCTCGTTTTTTTTTGCAAATTCGAGAAGTAGCTCTATTCAATATCATTAAGTCCTCACATTTTACTGTTTTACTGTAGCTTAAACGCATTTCTTGCGGTTTTTTATGTCAACTTTCATGTGTTTCAGAAATTTACCTTCATTGGGTAAATAATACAAAATGACTTTTCCATGCTAATAATTGTTGCTATCCAGGAACTCAATGCTCAAAAGAAGTAGTATGCATAGGAAGTAAGCAAGGTTATGTCTGACATCTTCATGGGCAGTTGGCTGTCGTCAAACATATTTTCAAAAGACATTACCAAAACGGCACTGACATTTCATGCATCTGCAATCGCTAAAGAAATCAAGCTGATGCTTGACGATGAAGACAGCCTCATGTTGGAGAACACCACAATGTTTAAAATATTGCTGGATATCCCAAAGGTGCAGAGGGCTATAAATTGTCAGTGGAGAAACGCGCAGATAAGAAGCGAAGAGTTGATCATACGCTATGAGAGGTGATATTGTTGAAATTATGGAAATACTATTTCCAGTTATTTCACTCATTAATAAATTCGTTGCTCCATCTCGACCTGCCCTTTCCATGGTGACTCAATTGACGATCTGTGATTTAATAAGAAAAACACTCCTTAATTATAATATGGTGTTCGAATGTTCATTTTATTCTCTGCCTGGTTAAGTTTAATACTTTATGTTAAGTTATTCCCAAAATACGGGAAACTTGGTGCTTAAGGAGTTATTAAAATCGGTCACCAAATACTTAAGACAGATATGCCGACATCTAAATTGATTGAAACTTTGAGCTTCATTTTTTTTTAAATATACCTGTGATTAAACATAATAGTGAGAATTAATTTATTAGAAATGTAGCTTAACAACAACAACAACAACAAAAACATTAAAAAAAAACTAGTACAGCATCGAAAATCAATGGGAATGCATAAAAATATCTAAACTGAGACTCAAATAATTTTAGCTAAAACCGGACTAAATACAGTATAATTTTGTTTTAGATTTTAATTTACCAATATTGCTTATACAACGAATAAATGGTACTCTACAAATTTTAAAGTTTCATGGTTGAATATGATCATTGTGTCAGAAAACAAGGAAAAAAATTAAAGTTCCAACCTAGTCTAAACGTCGTACTTTGGGGGCTATTCGGCCAAACACCTACTTGGATAGTTAAGTTGGTTGCAAAAAAATACATGTAGGATTAAAATAATTTTGATATGTTTATATATCTTGCTCTGGAGACTATTATAAAACCATGCAAGTGAGGGTTTATTGAGCTTAAAGGCGACTTACCATTGACATATAAAACACTTGTATACTGTAACAAGATATCTCTCTAACTCTATATCGCGTTGACATCCTCGCGCTCAGACTTGGACGCCTCGGCAGCCTCTCAGATGTTCGCTGACAGTCTCCTCCACTGTGCTCTGTCTTCTGCTGTTGACCTCAGATTCTAAGGTCGTTCTTGGTTTATATATATATATATTTTAATACAACTAACAGTTCTAAGGTCGTTCTTGGTTTATATATATATATATATTTTAATACAACTAACAGTTCTATGAAATTATAAAAGGAATTTGGGAAACTTCCATCTTGAAACCTTCACTTCATTAAATTTTTTATTTTTGCCGATCTTCGTGAGCCTACATTAATCTTAATACTATCATCTAAAAGTGCTAAGGAAAAACATATATATTTGTTTGGCGCAAGTTAGATTCAAAGAGTTATATCTAGATGTTGCACCTTTACTTGGCGTTGTTGAAACACGCAATTTGTTTCTTCATCTTTCTTGTATATTATCATTTATAAACATGATTGTCTCCGGATCCCCCCCCCTTCCCCCTGTATCTAAGATGTTTACTACCAAACGTCCTAAATCCCACAGAAGTCTAAACGATAGTCATTGATCTATAGCCCTCATGTCTTTTGTCAATTGGTTTAAAAAAAAAAAAACAACAGAAAACACAAAGGGCGATTGTGTCTACCTCTACAGACTGTTAATCCGTAAAAAACCTTAGGCCCTCGGATTTTAAATTTAAAGAATATCTTACATTATTTGGTTAAGGTTTAGGTTTCCCAGAATATTTAATGATTTGATAAGATAGATTAAAAAAAACGAAACAGAGTTCTTCAAAAGGTTATACTGAGATGCAGCAGTAAGAATTAGGATGGACGTAAGTATTTTAGACAGTTGCTCTAAATCCTGAAAAATCGTGGTCAACTAGGTACAGAGAGTACATGATTTTATAGGTTTTATAAAAGTCTTACAAGGTCAAATTTGTTCGACTATGAACGGTTCATAGCATCGCCGTTTTATATTAGTATTTAAAATAGGAGTGCTGAAAGAACGGTTTTATTCCTTTTTCAGGTAGTCTTAAAGCAAAGAGAATCACGGATTATTTAGCCACACGTTCCGTCCACCTAGTGGAATATTTTGGGAAGCATTTACACTTTAGTGGATTCTTCCAACTATGCCATTAGCCAAAGGATGAAATTTGTCTCTGTAAGTATATAGGTAGTTCAGCCTGAATGTTAGGAGAGGAGAGGCTGGTGGAACGTGGACTTACAAGTTAAAAAAATTGATTATTGAAAGCTCAATTTGATCAAGGTACCTATGTCAACAACTTAGATACTACAAAACTGTCGTCTTGTTTATTTATCCTATAACGTTGATGCTAAAATTTCCAAATGATTTATATCACGATACCTTTGTAATGAGAAAGAATCTTCACCTGAGCGAAAACAAAGGTTATTTCCAACATGACGATTTAAATTCCTATTTTTTTCTGTCGTTGTTTTCGTTCGTGCAAATGTAGCTTTCCTCCCTTTAGAAAAGTTAAACAAATCCAAGCTTAAAGAGGTTTCATGAAGCGTTGCAGGTGGGGAAAAGTTTAAGTAAGAATATGAAGGTTATAGCAGAATACATCGGATAAATCATGTTACAGTTTTATTTTTATCAGGCGATCTCGGCCACCAAATAGCTTTAACTGCCTAATTATTCACAGACACTCTTTATCGTTTAGATGATGGCGATAAATAAAAAACAATGAACAATATCATCAATTCGGCTTTTCTTTTTTTTTTTTCTAATATCGAAACAAGTTGATTTAATTTAGCCTATTAAGATAATAAGTGAAAGTTGTGAGTGAAAACAATACACACATTGAAAGGTCGTAGGCAGAAATATGAGGATTAACAGGCAGAAATAAATATGATTTTTTTTCAATAATCCATCTTAGAAAAACCCAAATACATTGACAATTACAAATACTAAAGAAATGAAAAATAAAAAGAACAAAGAAAAAATCGAAAAAAAAATGAACCGATGGCCACATTCATAAGACTTTAGTAAAATATTGCAATGAAATAATAAAAAAAAAGTACGCAAAAAACTTTTGTAAAACAATAGTGACATACCACTTGAAGAAATATAAAATAGTTCCTCATTCATTAAAATTTTATTTTAAATTGCATGCGATAAATTGTGTAATTGGAGATATGTACTGATGCTCCCGAAAGACCGCTATAGTCGATACTTGTCTCTTTACATTTTACAAGCTATTCCTGGTATACTCTGTGAATATCATCAGCTCTTTTACCTGATTGTCCGTTCTGCATCACTCGTAATATCAAATATGAATCTGTATTCTAGTTCAAAATTGTCAATCTAGGCGAACATATTTTAACTAGCAATTTTACAGAATTTGGCATTTGGCGTATTAAGCTGCACTTAATTTATCCAACAAAATTCCATCATATTTTTTGCCTATATGGATTTTTTAAAACAGTATTTAGAAATAAATTTATTCATTTATATATCTAAATATTTAAATGGAAACACACTTCGTTTGGTATTCATCGCTTCTTTGGATCCAAGTTTTATGCTTCAATGTAACGTATATACACTCTGTCATCCTAACCTGTTAACATTCACTCTCCTTTGATAGGGTTTTAAAATATTGTTACCTAAACTTAACTCTTCTTTTTGTTAATTACAAGGATTAGAAAGAGTAAGAATGTTGGTGTTAGAACCAATTTGTTCTAAAAAATATAATTTCAATAACTACAGGAATGAAAGAAAAGTTAAAGAGAGAGAGAACGGTGAAGAAAATGAAAAAGTGTAAGGATGGCTAAAGTAAGACAAAGTTATGAATAGATTTATTGAGGAAGAAAAAAACAACTGATATGAACAATAGATATTGAAGGAATCGTCATTCTTTTGTATAGTACTTGGAAAAAAAGCTCACTATCGCATAATATAGATCCCAAATGCACACATGTTGAAATGAAAAAAAAAAAAAACTCACAGGCATAGAGTACAGCTATAGCCAGTGCAGTACATTATATGGGTAGCATTTTGGTAGTTCGATAAACTGATCTGCTGATCTCTCCAACATTGTTAAGGTCCGCAACACAGCCGTCTAAAGTTATCGTATTCCAAATTTTATGTTTGTTGAACTATGTGCTCATAAAATGTGTGCTCATTGTTTAAATGGATGTTTATTCAGATACTAAATTGGAACAAATGACTTGTTTTATGCTTGGAAAAATATATAAGTGATAGTTCTTTTTCCACTTTATTAAAAGATATACACGTTTTAATTGTAAATTAGTAAAATTAGTCAAATAATTTTACTTGGCAAAATTAGTACAAGTATTCCATTCCTAAAAAACTTGATTAATGAAAAAAATGCATTCAAATACTAAAACTAGAGGTGACACAATTGTGATTTAGAATCGAAATTAAAGAATATTATTGCATTTCCTTGTCTAAATAGCACTTTGTATATTTTGAATAAAAATGTGTTTGATGACGTTGCCATCGCATCATGAACTGGAATATGTCTGGTGTCAACGTAATTCTTTTCTAACTCCAGCATTTCAGAAGACATATTATAACACTGGCAGATTGCTGAATAAAAACTAATCACATTCAAATCGTTTTTGTTCAAGTTGCCTTAGAACAATGCATGTATTTATCAAGGGTGTGTTGATGGTTTTATAACTATCAATACGTTTTGAAAGGTAATTTCCAGATATGAACAGAAAAGATGTCACGTTCACTTCAGTAAGATCCTGGCGATGTTCCTGTTCTCCAACCCAGTCAGTTACAATCGAGCGAGCAGCCAGTGTGTATAGTCATCAGGATGGTAATTTCATCAGTGAAGATGCTAAAGTCTACCTTGAACCAGATAAAAGCTTAACCCATTTAATAGCTGCTGTTTGATTATCTTTTCACCTTTGCAAAACGAAAAAATCACAAAAAAAACAAGAAAACGGGCACATGCTAAATATCGAATGCAATGAACTGCAGAAACATTTTGTTGAGGGTTAATATTTTATCTGTTTGTCATTACTCTTTCACTATGGTCTTCAGCTTTTAAACTGATGAAGCAAAATATTTACTCTTTTGTATACGAATAAAGGATTCATGCAACAAGCATAATTTGTTAATTAAAAGCAGCAAATGTAAGCTGTTTTGGTTCTTTGACGAATAACAAAAGTAAGACACTTTTTAGAAAGCCTTAGTGATGTTGTCCACACCAGAAATTGTGAAGGAAGTGAGGTATGTGTGGTGCTAGAACAGCTTTACAGTCGCTTAAACAGTGCAATCTGCCTGACCATTGTCTAAAGCATTGTTTCTGTCCAACTCTATTATCTGATTAATCCTAATCCCGTTTAAAACATTATTTGCTAAGTGTGATAAAATACTTTGCTGAACCTTTTTGCTTTTGACTGCTGTAGATTAATTTTTTTGTGTTCTTGTTTTGTTTTTTGCTTTGCTTTTTTTGAGCATTTTAAAAACCTGAGATAAAAAAATTAATTGCCTGAAAAAACAACACAAATTTCAGAAACGATAATACCGATTTAATTAAGGTCTTAAAAACTAAACACGATTTAGTGTTACATCGGAATATGTAAAGAAGTTAATGTTTATAATCTATTCAATTTCTTTAGGCTAAACTATCTTTTTGTTTTCCCTTTTTTATTTTCTTTTAAGACGATATTTCAAATTTTAACCATGCGATTATCTTTGAAAATCTCAGTTATAGTACCAAATTACAACAGAAAGTGATAATTATGCCGTCAACAGGAAGCAGTATTATACGTTTATGGAAAAGAAATCTTAACTTTTCTAGGAACAATTCACAAGGACATAAGTCAGATGTAGGTATGCTGCACTAATGTTTTTACATATTAAGACAACTAGTAAAAATAAGCGATACCAAAAAGTCTTGAAACTGTTTTTATGTAAATAATACTTCAGGCAGTATATAAAAATAATTGAAATGGGAGAGACAAAAATTGTTCCTGTTAAAAGGCACATAAAAATGATAAGTTTAAGAAGTATTGCCGTGCTCACATTTATTGTGGTTTCCACTTGTACGTATGATAATTATAATAATGGGGACATGCTAAAAGGTCATATTTGAGAGGGTCAAATCTAGAACATTATTTTGAAATAACAACCACGAAACTGTCGATGTTAATTTTAGAATCTGAACGTCGCCTATCTTTTGTTGGCGTATACAACAGAAACAAGTAGCTGCTGGCGACTAAGTTAAAAGGTGGCTCAACTCAAACAGCTGTCGAGCATGTAAGACAAAATAATGTCTAGTATTGTATCAAAATGTAACGCAAAGAACCAAACAGCCTTTTTTATATACCCATTACAATTCAGGACATCTGATGCAAATTAGTAATTTCAAGATGTAATATGTGAATAAAAGTTACCTTTGTGAGGCAGACTAATCCATTATCTGTGGGTTAAATACTATACTTGATAAAAGAAGACAACATTAAAAGCCTTCACTAGCGCTTAGACTTGGAACATTTTTCAAACAGGGGGCTTTCTTTTCCAAGAAATGAAGTATATCAAGTGAATGAAGCAAAAACATTT
>JAWDGP010005473.1:105000-131642 GCA_033675545.1 Elysia crispata | reverse complement strand
AGAGTTTCGTAAACATGGATTATAAGATTATAGCTCCATAAGCTTGAAAGATTTTGGATTGAGAGAAAACGCCTCTTAAAAGGAGTTTCGTTAACACGGGTTATAAGATCTATGGCTGCATTAACTTAAAAAGTTGCTTCATATAGAGTTTTGTAAACTTGGATTAGAAGATTTATGGCTGTATTAACTTAAAAGATGCCTCTTATAGAGTTTCGCAAAGATGGATTATAATGTTTATGGATTTGCAGTAATTAACTGGAAAGATGCCTTTCCTTATAGAGTTCTCGTAAACATGGATCATAAGATTTATGGCTGCATTAACTTGAAAGATGCCTCTTATAGAGTTTCGTAAACATAGATTATAAGATTTATGGCTGTATTAACTTGAAAGATGCCTTTTATAGAGTTTCGTAAACATGGATCATAAGATTTATGGCTGTATTAAAATGAAAGATGCCTCTTATAGAGTTTCGTAAACATGGATTATAAGATTTATGGCTGCATCAAATTGAAAGATGCCTCTTATAGAGTTTGTAAACATGGATTATAATGTTTATGGCTGTATTAACTTGAAAGATGCCTCTTACAGAGTTTCGTTAACATGGATTATAAGATTTATGGCTAGCTGTATTAACTTGAAAGATGCCTCTTATAGAGTTTCGTAAACATGGATCATAAGATTTATGGCTTTATTAAAATGAAAGATGCCTCTTACAGAGTTTCCTTAACATGGATCATAAGATTTATGGCTAGCTGTATTAACTTGAAAGATGCCTCCTACAGAGTTTCGTAAACATGGATTATAAGATTTATGGCTGCATTAACTTGAAAGATGCCCCCTAAGGAGTTTCATAAACATGGATTATAAGATTTATGGCTATATTAACATGAAAGATACCTCTTACAGAGTTTCGTTAACATGGATTATAAGATTTATGGCTGTATTAACTTGAAAGATGCCTCTTACAGAGTTTCGTTAACATGGATTATAAGATTTATGGCTGCATTAACTTGAAAGATGCCTCTTATAGAGTTTCATAAACATGGATTATAAGATTTATGGCTATATTAACATGAAAGATACCTCTTACAGAGTTTCGTTAACATGGATTATAAGATTTATGGCTGTATTAACTTGAAAGATGCCTCTTACAGAGTTTCGTTAACATGGATTATAAGATTGTTGTTGTTGTTGTTGTTGTTGTTGTCGATCATTCAGATGGTAGCTTGGGTCTCTCTCGCAAAGGTGGCCGTTCTGCGCAGATCATCCAGGCATCCAAAGAGCTTATTCTGCAAGGATGTGGGCTGGCTCCAGAAGCGTTTTCTCAGGACTTTGTACAGTGGACATGTTTGCAGAAGGTGTTCTGCTGTCATTGCTCCAGCTGCGCATGGGCACTGGTCTGTACTGCCAATTTTGAATTTCGTGAACATATGTGGTTCATTCTGTTGTGACCTGTTCTTAGGCGGAAGATAAGTACCTGTTCTGATCTGTCTAATTCATAGTAAGGGTCACATTTATTGTTGGTAGGGTGATGGTCTGCCCACTTTCTTTGTTGATATTGTTTGATGATGTGTTTGGCTTCTTTATATGTCGTTGAGCTACTCTGTTGGTCTTTTTTGGAGCCTTCTTTAGCCAGCTTGTCTGCCGTTTCATTTCCCACTATGCCACAATGAGCCGGTATCCATTGGAGAACTGTCTCATGTGTTTCAGTGAGTGTGTAGAGTGTGCCAAAGAGGAAGTCCAGTTCCTTGTCTTTATTTGCATGGACTGCTTGTAGCACTGATTTGGCGTCACTTAGGAAAACTACTTTTGAAGCTGTGTGTGGGCTTTCCAGTACACGTTTAGCGCCTTGAAGGAGGGCCATTACCTCAGCGTTGTAATTGGAGAAGAAGTGTCCAGTTGGTGTTGAGATTTAATCTTCTTCACCTTCATGGTATTGTTTGTAGACTCCTGCCCCTCCATTTCTTACTGCTTTGTCGGCAGATCCATCAGTGTATACACGAGTCCAAGTATCTCTTGGGAAGTGCACTTGTATATATTCCAGAGTGAGCGCTTTCATTACAGGTCCACTTTGGTCTTCTTTGTAGAGAATGCCTGGGATTGTACAGCGGATTGTTGGCTTATGGTGCCCTCTCCATACTGGCTTTTCTAGGGTGACTGGAATGGGGATTGGCTCTTGTCTCTCTAGTTCTGCGTCTTCCTTTTCAAGCAATATTGTTTGGTGTGTAAAACTACAACGCTTCAGTCGTTTTTTGTTCCTTTTGTTTATGCGTTCATGCATTGGATGATTTGGGAGCCTTCTATACTTTGCAGCTTGACATAGACTTTTGGTGTCCCTTCTTGTTTCTATTGATTGCAGCCCAGTTGCGGTCTCTAGTTCTTGAATGGGTGTTGATTTAATGGCTCCAGTGATGATACGAGCTGCTTGGTTTTGCACTTTACTGGTTTTACTGAAGTTGGACTTGGCAGCGCTTCCCCATGCTGTTACTCCATACTCGAGGGTTGGCCTAACTCTTCCCACATATAGCTTCTTTAATATTTTTTCATCTGCGCCCCAATTTGTGGATGATATTTTCTTCATAAGGATGAGTCGAGATTTAGCTTTTGATTCAGTTCTTCCTGTCTGAGTCTTCCAGGTAAGTCTTTTGTCAAAAGTGATTCCGAGATAAGTTGGGTTATCCTCCACTGGTAATCGTTGTCCGTTGATTGTCAGGTTAGCTGTGAATTTTTTCGTGGAGAGGCTGAAAATTGTATGTGTAGTTTTAGTGGGGTTGATGGAGACAATCCATTTTTTTGTCCATCTCTGAAGGGAATTGAGAGCTTCCTGCATTCTGTAGTTAGCTGTAGGGAGGCTTTCTTCTGTACACCACAGAGCAAGATTGTCGGCATAAATGGCTCCTTTTACATGTTTGGGCAGATTATAAGATTTATGGCTGTATTAACTTGAAAGATGCCTCCTACAGAGTTTCGTAAACATGGATTATAAGATTTATGGCTGTATTGAAAAATGCCCCCTACAGAGTTTCGTTAACATGGATTATAAGATTTATGGCTGTATTAACATGAAAGATGCCCCCTACAGAGTTTCGTTAACATGGATTATAAGATTTATGGCTGTATTAACATGAAAGATGTCCCCTACAGAGTTTCGTTAACATGGATTATAAGATTTATGGCTGTATTAACTTGAACGACGGACTTTTGAATATGCCTCTTATAGAGTTTCGTAAACATAGATTAAAATCAACCGAAGTGATGCTGAATTTAAATTTTGCTAAAATAAAGTGCTGAAAAGTTTGTGCAGTTTGAATTATTTGTTCATTAAACCGTTTTACATGTAGTTTTCTTGTTGATGAATGTTCTCACTAGCGGGGTCGGTTTTCCCAAATTACATTTGTTTCATAATCATAACTTGAAGATTTCATTCACAGAAACAGCACTGAGTCTCAAGTTTAGGCCATTTTATACTTTGGTTTATTTATTAATGAAAAGAATAAATAATTTAAGAGCACAAAAATATCCCATCTACAAAAACAAAACAAAAAATTTTCAGACATTGCTAGCGGATTATTTATCAATCCTCTAAAGCAAATTCATGAATGATGCATTTCTTTGTAATATGGGATGTCAGCTAATTCTGCACTTCCCAAGTCTAATTTAAGATTCTTTTAAATGTTTTTGCAGACGGCCGTGAATTCCCGCAAATTGGTGGCAAATGATGCATTGCTTTGCACAAATTCTTAGTTGAGCGTTTATTTTAAGTTACCGGAAAAAGTATATAATTTAATTTACTTAAAAATAGACTTGGATTTTTACAAACTTAGCTTACATTACTATTTTGAATTCATTGTACATATATACACTCACTTGCCATATCATGTATGTAAAAATGTGTGTTTGTGTGTATTTGTGTGAGAGAGAATGTCAAATATGAGGTTTAATACTTCGCAACAGGTTTCCGATCTTGACACGGATTTAAAAAAGTAAACGTATTTATAAAACTGTCCCTATGTAAATTGAATGTAAATTTCAAATTTGGTCGTATAAAATTATACAAATAAAAGATAAGAAAATTAGCGATAATGTACATGTAATTACAATAAGTCATATCCATCCACAAACTTACAACAGTAAACAGATAATATATCAGCTTCAAAAGGAAAGCAACACCATAGGCTGCAGATATTTCCTTGTAACTGGTGATAGCCACGATTAACGAGTGCCTATCTGGGGCCTTCTTTTTCACCCCGTTTCTCCTGATACCTTTACTAAGCCCTAGGATACCGGAAGTACCCACAAGATAGCCTCACTTTGGCCCCACCCTTGGCTGGACAATGGCTCGGTTCTCTCTGTAAACAGAGATGACACTAGTATTGCCAGCAGTTACAGCACATGCGCTCTAGGTCTGAATATCAAAAGTGATTTGAAACAATCATCGGAATTCAGACCATTCAGCAGTTTTGAAATCTGGTTTGAGATCGTTTTCTACTCTTAGACTATTAGAATGAATTCCAACGAGAAATGTACAAAGGTGCATTACCTTTTTTCAAACCTACATGACGATTAATGTTTAAAAAAAATTATGTATAGATATGGAGTTTTACAAAATTTACATATATTTCTTATCACGATATTGAATATACATGTATGTTGAATATTATTCCAAAACCGTTTCAATGGATATCATCAGGTTATCTAATCAATGCATTATAGACAGGCTTCGTCTTTGTGCCAACACAAGATGTGATTTATCGAAGGAGAGTCACATAACAAGACCACGATAGATTGAAAATAGATTGAAAAACTAATAACGTTTATGAAGATGTCATCACTTAGTCCAGAGCTTGTCTACAACTACGTCTTATCGTTCCGTCTCCGCCTGTGTCTCCTTCCTCTTCTGTGTACCATGCTTACCAACACACAACAAGCAAAGAATGACATTATGTTTTAACTCACTGCCTCCTCTCTTGTGTACCATGCTTACCAACACACAACAAGCAAAGAATGACATTATGTTTTAACTCACTGCCTCCTCTCTTGTGTACCATGCTTACCAACACACAACAAGCAAAGAATGTCATTGTGTTTTAACTCACTGCCTCCTCTCTTGTGTACCATGCTTACCAACACACAACAAGCAAAGAATGACATTATGTTTTAACTCACTGCCTCCTCTCTTGTGTACCATGCTTACCAACACACAACAAGCAAAGAATGTCATTGTGTTTTAACTCACTGCCTCCTCTCTTGTGTACCATGCTTACCAACACACAACAAGCAAAGAATGTCATTGTGTTTTAACTCACTGCCTCCTCTCTTGTGTACCATGCTTACCAACACACAACAAGCAAAGAATGTCATTATGTTTTAACTCACTGCCTCCTCTCTTGTGTACCATGCTCACCAACACACAACAAGCAAAGAATGGCATTATGTTTTAACTCACTGCCTCCTCTCTTGTGTACCATGCTTACCAACACACAACAAGCAAAGAATGTCATTATGTTTTAACTCACTGCCTCCTCTCTTGTGTACCATGCTTACCAACACACAACAAGCAAAGAATGTCATTATGTTTTAACTCACTGCCTCCTCTCTTGTGTACCATGCTTACCAACACACAACAAGCAAAGAATGTCATTATGTTTTAACTCACTGCCTCCTCTCTTGTGTACCATGCTTACCAACACACAACAAGCAAAGAATGTCATTATGTTTTAACTCACTGCCTCCTCTCTTGTGTACCATGCTTACCAACACACAACAAGCAAAGAATGTCATTGTGTTTTAACTCACTGCCTCCTCTTTTGTGTACCATGCTTACCAACACACAACAAGCAAAGAATGTCATTGTGTTTTAACTCACTGCCTCCTCTCTTGTGTACCATGCTTACCAACACACAACAAGCAAAGAATGTCATTGTGTTTTAACTCACTGCCTCCTCTCTTGTGTACCATGCTTACCAACACACAACAAGCAAAGAATGTCATTGTGTTTTAACTCACTGCCTCCTCTTTTGTGTACCATGCTTACCAACACACAACAAGCAAAGAATGGCATTATGTTTTAACTCACTGCCTCCTCTCTTGTGTACCATGCTTACCAACACACAACAAGCAAAGAATGGCATTATGTTTTAACTCACTGCCTCCTCTCTTGTGTACCATGCTTACCAACACACAACAAGCAAAGAATGACATTATGTTTTAACTCACTGCCTCCTCTCTTGTGTACCATGCTTACCAACACACAACAAGCAAAGAATGACATTATGTTTTAACTCACTGCCTCCTCTCTTGTGTACCATGCTTACCAACATACAACAAGCAAAGAATGACATTATGTTTTAACTCACTGCCTCCTCTCTTGTGTACCATGCTTACCAACACACAACAAGCAAAGAATGACATTATGTTTTAACTCACTGCCTCCTCTCTTGTGTACCATGCTCACCAACACACAACAAGCAAAGAATGTCATTATGTTTTAACTCACTGCCTCCTCTCTTGTGTACCATGCTCACCAACATACAACAAGCAAAGAATGACATTATGTTTTAACTCACTGCCTCCTCTCTTGTGTACCATGCTTACCAACACACAACAAGCAAAGAATGACATTATGTTTTAACTCACTGCCTCCTCTCTTGTGTACCATGGTTACCAACATACAACAAGCAAAGAATGACATTATGTTTTAACTCACTGCCTCCTCTCTTGTGTACCATGCTTACCAACACACAACAAGCAAAGAATGACATTATGTTTTAACTCACTGCCTCCTCTCTTGTGTACCATGGTTACCAACATACAACAAGCAAAGAATGACATTATGTTTTAACTCACTGCCTCCTCTCTTGTGTACCATGCTTACCAACACACAACAAGCAAAGAATGACATTATGTTTTAACTCACTGCCTCCTCTCTTGTGTACCATGCTTACCAACACACAACAAGCAAAGAATGACATTATGTTTTAACTCACTGCCAGAGAGGACAAACAAATAGCAGTGAAACATCAGTTCTACTTGGAGTTAGAATTGATCATACTGAGGGTACAAAGCGGTCTATACGGCCTGTTCATGGCTGTCTTAGTTAGGTCAAACAGGACTTTGATCTGTACAAATGAACCCGATAAACACGTTCCTCGTCGTTGAAAGAAACCTCTTCTAGATTGGAACTTCCGCAGCTGCGTAATCTTGCACGTGTGGTCAAAACATCCGGTTTTGTAGACAGATTTTCTTTCTGTTGAGACCTTGTCGTCATATCTGACAAAGAGTTGTAGGCATATTCATATAGAGTATGATCTGTCGGTGTCTGTATGATTTCATCAGCTTCCTTTGATACGTCATGTCCAGAGAGAGACGCGTTGTCATTTTCTATAACCACAAAGACATCAAATTCACCTGGCTTTAGGTCTTCAGCCGTCTCCTCTTGCTCTTCAAACTTTTGTACATTTGATAGTTCTTCTAAGGCGATATCTGAGCAGGAGAGGAAAAAAAAATTCGAATTAAAGTAGAGCAATGTTGTACTGATATGAGTAGTCATAGAATTCTAGAGGATGAGGGTAACAAAAACAGCCACGAAGCTAGATTTAAGTCGAAATCGTCAGATAAGATAAAAAAAAAAGTGAAGATACACAAGATGAATGGTATGGGTGGGTATTGAACCCGTTCCCCATCAATTTATAAGAATAGCTCAGTCGTTAGCGCGCCTGATTTTGACTCGGCATCGTATTAATTCCAAATCTCTCCAGGAATCGACCACCTGAGTGGGCAGGGTTCATAATGCAGAGGCGAGGTTCATTTCTCGAGCCATGAATCAGGACAGGAGTAAAAAAGAAAACGTTTTGTAATAGACTTTTAAAATATGAAAGCAAAGTAGTCTCATTATAGCCTTTAATCCCGTTTCTCGAACTTTCTTCCAAGCTAAGTCTACCCTTTGCGGTGATTTACGGGTGTACTTCTGTTTCTTTACCGCTCGGTCCAATTCTAATATCTAAGAATTTTAATCTTGAAATTAATTTTATCATAGTAATAAGAAAAATGGTCATCAGAATCTCAAAAGGACTATATGATGCTCTGTTGCATCATTTTCTTAATAGAACGCGGAAGTAAAAACTTGCTGGAACAAGGCTATTAAGTTGGCTTTGAAAACTATAATGGTCTAGACAAAACTACTTAGGCCTATCATGAACATGACCCTTCGTGAAGCTCTTTAAACTTATCAAAAAAAAAAAAAAAAATGCAGGACATGCATAAACATATGAATCAATGTAATTTTCAGAGATTCTTTGAAGCATTGCAACAGATATTTATTTCCATACACTATTCAGGTGACAAACTTAGCTTTCGAGATTCATAAAAAAAAAAAAAAAAAAAAAATTAGGTTTGATTTTAATCTTACGAAGGTCCTTGTCATACTTCGGGTAATGTTGTTATAAAAGTGCATGGTGCTTCTGCCACAGGACATATTAGTTCAGGTTGAGTATTCGAAAAGTTCAGTCCACCATCAATGACGGGCGATATCGTGGCTTAATTCAGTAGATTGTACAAAAAAGTTCAGGAACGATTGAAAAGTAGGACTCTCTGAGGATCGAAAGCGAGCTATAGAAAAAGAAACGATATAAAATAAGAATATAAATTATACAAAAAATGAGATGAGAAAGAGAGAGAGAGAGAGAGAGAGAGAGAGAGAGAGAGAGAGAGAGAGAGAGAGAGAGAGAGAGAGAGAGAGAGAGAGAGAGAGAGAGAGAGAGAGAGAGAGAGAGAGAGAGAGAGAGAGAGAGAGAGATTGGAGGAGGTGAAGGTTAGAAATCCATAGGAAGGCCACTGACACCTAATAGCGAGGCAGGCTATCCCAAATGATAAAATAAAAACTTTCTTACTTTGCTCCCTCTCTATCCTCCGGGTCCGAACAACATAAACTATCCCAGATGCCAGGAGAAGAAAAGAACAACCGGCAAAAAGTCCAACAACAATACCAACGACACCAAAGGTAGATAACTGAGTCGTCTGTTTGAAAGCTTCCGGTTTCGCCTCCCAGGCCATTGTAACGACATCCAGGATAGCAGCTGCATTGTGGGTAAAAAGAAGTTGGTTAAAATTTTCGTAAATTGTTTATGAGCATTAAGATGTGAAACAACCTGAAAAAAATTTAGGGATTCTGAACCTACTCCACCCCCACCCCTCACCCGCCCTCCAAAAAAAAAAAAAAAAAGAAAATAAAAACAAAACAAGAAACTCTCGATAAAAATGAACTGCGGAACGATTCATCATTAAAATTTTTTTTTACTTCTGCGGATACCTAGTTTGATTCAATAAAACGATTTTTTTCTCACTTGTTTTCCTTACATGTATCAGTTAAGGCCTTTTCGCATTATGTACGTGGTGGTCCAGAGAAATAAAAAAGAATCGGTAACACCCTTGCCTGTCAAACAATCGAAACGTCTTGTCTCATTTTCATTTACGTTTTAACTCTCTTCTCATTGTGGCTAGATCTAGGTGGTAATCAAGGGGTGCAGGGATAAATTAAAGAAAAATAATAATGAATCTTATGAACATACCAACATCTGTGGGGGATCTGCTGACAATGTCTCGTGAGGCAGCCCATACCAGGTCCAGCTGGAGCCACATCATTACAATATGAGTCAACAGACGAAGAGGTTTTACGACCATTAGAGGGGAGATAGTCTGTGGACGCTTCATCATGCTTGCAGTGAGTTATTTCACTTTGCTCCAAACAGCAGTAAAAATGTACCTGTAAAATTTTTTTTTTTTTCAAAAACCAAGTTTAGGGTGAAAATTTTGACAACACATCGTATTAAATTAAATCATTTCTTTAGTCCTACCAGAATTTTTTTCTCTTGAAAGTGTTAGGTCGTTTAACTCATAAATCTGTTTTCTTTTTTAAAACATCTTTTTGAACCTTCAGATAAATTTGTAACACGTCGCATATTTTTTTTTAACCTAAACCAGTATTTCTTACTTAGACATTGTTTTCAAAATAGTTGCAAATGTTCACATTTTCCTCTTCTTCTGTCTCAATACTTTCTTTTAACTTTTATCAAACGCAGTATAATGAAAAATAAACGAGATTAAGAAGAGTTAACGACTACAATAACAAAAGAGAGAGAGAGAGAGAGAGAGAGAGAGAGAGAGAGAGAGAGAGAGAGAGAGAGAGAGAGAGAGAGAGATATCCCTTTTAATCTCATACAATATCAAGGTATTAACAGCAAAATAACTAAGACATGTAGTGAATGTCTTATGGTAATGAATCGAGTGGATTTATTTCCTTTAGTATTAATTCAATCTATTTTATGTTTAAGGGACTAGATAAAGTGCAATCACAAAAAGTCACTATAAGAATAATAAGAATAACAACAATTAAAAAAAAATAAAATAAAAACAAAACAAAACAAAACAAAAAAACCTCCAACAAAACCCCATAAAATTGAATGGAGGTGTAGAAACGTTTGGTTAGAAGGCGAATGGATAGTATAGGAGAAAATAAAAATTATGCTTTTATAGACTGGCCTGGCCTCTAACTGACTGGTACCGTATAAAATGATGGAAAATGCAAAACTATTAAAATTGTCATCCACACTTGTAGCTACAGTTTCAGGGCATTTACGGTTTTAAAAAGATGGATAATTCATATTTTATATTTTGATTATAATTATGCTTTAAAAGAAATTTCAATCTCGTGCTTGAAAAATGCTTTGTTTAAAAGTCATTTCATCAGAGACCTGACATTGAAAATGAAAACAAAACGAAGCAAAAAATAGAAGAAAACAAAAGCTTTATGTAAAAAGTTAAAAATTAAAAAGGCGAAGAAAAAAAAAATTTTTTTTAAGAAATAAAACTAAAACTTACGTGTTAAGTGAGTTCTCTAGAGAGTGTATCGCAGATAACAAGCTTATAATATGTTTTAGCGTCAGTTAAAGCTAGGTCTAGATCGGCCCTCTGAACTCGCTAAACTGACAGATGCAAAGAAAGTATCAACCAGATCTATAATAACACAATTTTTATTGTGGGAAATCGCTGTAACTCGTACTTTCCTATTCTATAAATAGATACTAGGCCAAGGCAAGTGGTCAAAGTCCCATGTGAAGCCGGTGCGGGAATTTCTTGTAATTTTTTCTTTTGGGTTAAGTAGATTAAGTCACCAATCCTTATGAACCAGCTGAGTACGATGAGTCACTTAAAAAAAATAATTCATAAGCATCCTACAATTTCGGAGAGTTGATCTGTGTCTATTTGTCAATGTGTCTCTTCACTGGCTCCAAGTCTGACTCATTTCCACTCTCTATGTGTTTGTGGATGTGTGTATGTGTCTCTCTCCCTGCTTCTCCATTTAACTATTCTCATTCCCCTCCTCCACCCCTCGCTCTTTAATACTCGTTCCCACTTTGTTTCTTTTCTCTCTCTCTCTCTCTCTCTCTCTCTCTCTCTCTCTCTCTCTCTCTCTCTCTCTCTCTCTCTCTCTCTCTGTTTTTCCCGTCTCTCCTTACCTCAGTGTCTCTTGTTAGATAAGAGATAAGTGACTGCAAATGTTAATTCCGCTACTTGACTTCAAACCTCCAATTTTGTGCCATGCTCAAGAGCTCACTCTGAACTCCCCTAACATCCTTGATGACAGCCTTCCATAACCAGGACACGATACATAGCCTACGCCTGGCACGTGTTGGAGCACCGAGGACCAGGTCTCCAGTCCTGAACCTCACCATGCAGACGACACTTCCTGAATGAGTGGAGGATCTGATCATTTTTCATCAGTTTAGCCGTTCCACACCCGCTGTGGCAAGGGTTTGGCTGATCCGATGGAAAAAACAAAAAACCAACATGCGTAAAACAAGAACAAGACATAAGGAACGCTTTAGCAATCGGTATCTCTAATTCATATTATATGTATATATATATATATTTATATATATTTCCCACCCCCCCTCTTTTTAAACGAAAGGTAATGGAACTTTTAATCTTGTTATGCTCAGTTCTTATTGGCACAGTCTAAATCATAATGCATTAAATAAAAAAACATTATCCTTACAAAAGGGCAATTAGTTAAAGGGTAATTACAGTCTACAATCACTTTTCCTAGGCTTAAAAGCGCAATAAGGGTTGCAATAACTTGCCATTCTTTTTACTTTTTGTCTTCTATCAAGTACCAACACTGGATTTTCCGCACAAAAACCTCTAATAAAATTCATCTGCTATTGCTGGTACTGCTATTGATACCATTACCATTTCTGCTACTACCACTGCTGGTTCTGCTATAACTACTACTACTACTACTACTACTACTACTACTACTACTACTACTACTACTACTACTACTACTACTACTACTACTACTACTACTACTACTACTACTACTGCTACTACTGCTACTACTACTACTGCTACTATTACTGCTACTACTACTACTACTACTACTACTACTACTACTACTACTACTACTACTACTACTACTACTACTACTGCTACTGCTACTACTGCTACTACTGCTACTACTACTACCACAACCACCACTACTACCACCACTACTACCACCACCACTACCACTACTACCACTACTACTACTACTACTACTACTACCACTACTACTACTACCACCACTACTACTACTACTACTACTACTACTACTACTACTACTACTACCACTACTGCTACTACCACCACCACCACCACCACCGCCACCACCACCACCACCACCACCACCACCACCACCACCACCACCACCACCACCACCACCACCACCACCACCGCCACCACCACCACCGCCAACCACCACCACCACCACCGCCACCACCGCCACCACCACCACCACCACCACCACCACCACCACCACCACCACCACCACTCACCACCACCACCACCACCACCACCACCACCACCACCACCACCACCACCACCGCCACCACCACCACCACCACCACCACCACCACCACCACCACCACCACCACCACCACCACCACCACCACCACCACCACCACCACCACCACCACCACCACCACCACCACCACCACCACCCACCCACCACCACCACCACCACCACCACCACCACCACCACCACCACCACCACCACCACCACCACCACCACCACCACCACCACCACCACCACCACCACCACCACCACCACCACCACCACCACCACCACCACCACCACCACCACCACCACCACCACCACCACCGCCACCACCACCACCACCACCACCACCACCACCACTCACCACCACCACCACCACCACCACCACCACCACCACCACCACCACCACCACCACCACCACCACCACCACCACCACCACCACCACCACCACCACCACCACCACCACCACCACCACCACCGCCACCACCACCACCACCACCACCACCACCACCACCACCACTACCACCACCACCGCCGCCACCACCACTGCCACCACTGCCACCACCGCCACCACCACCACCACCGCCACCACCGCCACAACCGTTTACCACCACCACCACCGCCACCACCGCCACCACCACCACCACCACCACTCACCACCACCACCACCACCACCACCACCACCACCACCACCACCACTTACCACCACCACCACCACCACTTCACCACCGCGACTTACCACCGCCACCACCACCACCACCACCCCCACCACCACCACCACCACCACCACCACCACCACCACCACCACCACCACCACCACCACCACCACCACCACCACCACCACCACCACCACCACCACCACCACCACCACCACCACCACCACCACCACCACCACCACTCACCACCACCACCACCACCACCACCACCACCACCACCGCTACCAATCCCACCACCGCCACCACCGCCACCACCGCCACCACCACCGCCACTCACCGCCACCACCGCCACCACTCACCACCGCCACCACCGCCGCCCCACCACCACCGCCACCACCCGCCACCGGCCACCACCACCGCCACCACCACCTCACCACCACCACCACCGCCACCACCACCACCACCACCACCACCACCACCACCACCACCACCACCACCACCACCACCACCACCACCACCACCACCACCACCACCACCACCACTCACCACCACCAATAATCCACCACCACCACCACCATCCACCACCACCACCACCACTCACCACTCACCACCACCACCACCACCCACCACCACCACCACCACCACCACTCACCACCACCACCACCACCACCACCACCACCACCACCACTACTACCACCACCACCACTACTACTACTACTACTACTACTACTACTACTACTACTATTACTACTACTACTACTACTACTACTACTACCACTACTACCACTACTATTATTACTACTGCTATTACTCATTCTACTACCACTTCTATTACTACTACTACTACTACTACTACTACTACTACTACTACTACTACTACTACTACTACTACTACTACTACTACTACTACTACTACTACTACTACTACTACTACTACTACTGCCAGGCTTATTAACAGCACTACTACTACTACACATGTATCACCTCTACATTTTTTCCTCCTTATTTTGTCGATTTTTGTCTTTCTTATTGATGAAAAAAGTATGATCAGAAGATACAATTGAGAAGAATAGTCAACTTATTAAGAAAAAAACCTCAAATCTTCGTGGCATTTTAAAATCTCATTATCATATCATTGCGAATAAATGAGCAACAATGAATTTTCCGAGGGCAAAGCACCTCTAAGTACTCTTTGTTCATACTGTCGAGTGCTGAACCTAATTACATGATGAACACGGATCTTAAAATAGACTTGGGGAGTTTCAGACTATTGCTTTTCCTATTATTTAACATTTATAGATGCATAGAAAGATATTACGTTATTGTTGGAAAACCCAGTTGAAAATGCACTAGGTTATGGTTAATTAAGACCAATATTTGTGCAAGATCTACATGAACTGAAAATCAAATCTCATTTGTATTTTCTTTCTTCTTAATTTCAAACAGTTATTTCTCTTTATCTGGGTTTTTCAAAGAAGGACCACATAATACCATAAATAAAAACAAGAACAAAACGAAACTTTTGAAGTTATCTTGAAGCAAAAGGGTCTCAGAAAATCATGTTATTGATAAAGCATTAGATGAAAAAAAAATCAACTTTACTAGAACCTTAGCCTTTTAAAACATTTCGCCTAAAATAAAAAGCAGCCATGCCTAAAATGAAAAGCAGCCATAGATATGCTACTGAATTTGATAGAAAAAAAGAATACTTTTTTTAAAAAAAGGGAGCGTTGCAAAGTTTTATTAGACATGAGAGAAATGTGCGTGAGGGTTCAATTATTTACGAGCCTGCCGATTCCGGTATTTTAGATTTTAACCCGCTAGCTTTAACAGTGAAGCAAAATGAACGCCGAAGCACCCTGCACGTAAATCTTGTTTTTCTAGTATTCACTGATCCTTTGGGACGTAAGATGCCGTCATTAGGCATCCGCGATGACAGAAAGTACTTCGGTGATTTAGCAGTTGGGCCTAGCACTTCCGCATGCGGATTTCACACAACACACTTCAGCAAAAGACTTGAAGATCTACTTCTGTTGTTCTTGGAAAACTGTGTGAAGATCAATATCGATAAGATGGACATTAAGGTTATTTGTATTTAAGGACACGATCCAGATATCAGATCTAGATTTAACATTAACTATTGGGTCACAGCCCTGTGTTGTTCAAGAAGACATGGCTAGGTACGTCGCTTCTCCGTCATCATGGCGTAGCGTTTATTTACCGGTAGGAAGCAGAAAATGCCAGAGAGAAAGAGAGAGAGAGACAGAGAGAGAGAGAGAGAGAGAGAGAGAGAGAGAGAGAGAGAGAGAGAGAGAGAGAGAGAGAGAGAGAGAGAGAGACAGAGAGAAAGAGAGAGAGAGCCAATAAAATAAATTGAGATGGAACAAATTCCTAATGAAACCTGAAGCGAGAAAGAGAGAAAGAAAGACGGACAGTTGTGGGATGTCTCCGTGGATGGCAACAGGACATCGCATTCAACCAATGGACTCGAAAGATTCAATCAGTTTAACCAAACAATTAACACGAACTTAAATAATTATTTAAGCTTTAACTGACGCAAAGCGTCAAGGGTTAAAGGAGATAGTGTCAGTCCATCTCAAGAGGGCAATCCCAAAGATCTTCACTGAAACTGGTTTTACCTAGCTAAATTGTATTTCATCCGGGAGACGAAAACTTGAAAAACAAAACAACAAAAGCAAGACAAAACCAAAAAAAAAAAAAAAAAATCACAAGTTTCTCGGCGTGGCAACAGGATGCTTTGGTAGCACAAGATAGCCTCTAAGTATCCACACTACTAGAAATGATATTACAAACTTTTACACAGAAAAAAACTTTTTTCTCCTTTATGGACTGGCGGAGACCGTGCCGAAAAATGAACACGTTCAATGGCAAACGTTATAAACAGCAGACATAATGGAGATAGTTAGGCAATGTGTACATTTAGGATAATTATATAACATTTAAATCATATCTTTTCAAGCCCTTATTGTCATGTAAGTGATATAAATAATGAGGCAGCTTTGAGACTTCGTAAGGGAGAGCACCTCTTGGCATTAACATTTTTGTGTTCACACCTACACAATATCACGATGAACATTAAGAAGAATCTTTAAAAGAATAAGAATGGTAAACTAATATTATAAAAGATCAATCCATATATAGATCACTTTAAAAGCTCACAACCATGCTGATGCGACTTAATTGGTAGCTATTAAAAAAGCAAAACAAAAAACAAAAAACAAAACAAAAAGAAAAAAAAAACAACAAAAAAAAAAAACAAAACAAAACAAAACAAAACAAAAAAGGCACGTTCTGATCGTACCTCCATAACCTTATGATGAGCATTTAGGAGGGTCTCTACACAATGTGGGAAAGTGTAGATTTAGTTTCCCGTATTGGGAAAGCCCAGAATTAACTGGTTTCCCTTATTGGGAAAATACAG
Organism: Elysia crispata; assembly: GCA_033675545.1. Taxonomy (NCBI): domain Eukaryota; kingdom Metazoa; phylum Mollusca; class Gastropoda; family Plakobranchidae; genus Elysia; species Elysia crispata. Next base: position 114,672 of record JAWDGP010005473.1, on the reverse strand, counting down.
AATTATCTGTTTCCCGGTAAAGGGAAAGTGCAGAATTATAAGTTTTCCCGTATTGGAAAAATACAGAGAATAAGCTGCTTTCCTGTATTGAGAAAATACAAAATTATAAGTTTTCCCGTATTGGAAAAATACAGAGAATAAGCTGCTTTCCCGTATTGAGAAAATACAAAATTACAAGTTTTCCCGTATTGATTGGATAAAAATCAATGCCAATGTGAGGAGCGTATTGAAGCAACAGCAAGCAGAATCTATTTGCTTTGCCCCCAGTTTTTAATGCACGACAAATTACATGTCTCTCTATCATGTGGGTTGAAGGTTTTTCCCGTATTTTTGGATGGTCCATTCATTATTGACAGCTAAAAGTTAATTTAAATGCACTCCAGTATGCAGTGTAACTTAAAAAGAAAAACTTCGTAAATTGCTCAGTTCTTTGGTTTATTTATTTTCACTTTGATACTTCAAAGAGAAAACCGTGGACTCAATATCAGAACGCTGTTCTACAAGGCTAATCAGGTCGCAAACACGTTCCTATATGAAAAGATGCGTTGAGACCTTAATATGAAAGTTAAATTATTGCTTTTGGAAATTACATGTTTCCGAACAAAACATAACAGAACAAAATAAAATAAAATAAAACTGCTCTTACGAGGTTGAAAACGTTTCAAGTTTTATCCTTTGTGATTTACCTTCATAAAATCTTCTGTCTAGCTTTGAGAAGCAACATTATCACATTCAAAATATAGAAACACACAATCAGATGTCTTTTCTTGCCTTTATTAAACCTCAACTTTATTGCTTTTATTCTCTTTTTTTTCTCAGTTAACAGTTAACAGTTAAGAGTCACGTGTCATGTGGGACGGAAATTCTGTGCAGCATACAGACAGGTAAAAAAAAGCCGAGACCCCCCCCCTCCCTCCCCAGAATGTCAGCAAAATAGAGAACATGCACCAATTTTCTTCAATTTTTATCTTGCAAACTTCGAAGATTGTCTCAAGCATCTGAGAAATATTGAGACCTATGCAAACTAATCTACATTATTGTATCTCTTAAGCTCGCCACAGGAAAGACCTGGGTTGGGCGAGAAATGAGCAGCAACATTATCATTATCTTTATCTTCACGTCCATGGTCACCATTATCATTATCATCATCATCATCATCAACAAAAATAACAGCAACAAAAACCATCATTAGGAACAGTGAATATTTATCACATAAGCAAAATGAGATAAATCTGATCATCTGACATGGCACGCTATTTCCAGTAGTAAGCAACGAATATTAAACTTCACGCGTCTCAAAACCATCGACACACACATACAAACACACACACATACACATCGAGTCATAATTTGACTTACACTATGTGACAGAGGTTCATTTATCTTCAAGCGAGCGAGACAATAATATGTGATTTATAAAATATCATTGACATATAATAAATTATTATTATAAATTAACAAATAGTAGATTATGACACTATACTGTATTACTTTATCACAAGCTTATTCGATCAGTATAACATAAAAAATGAAGTCATTTCCGGTTTAAAAAAGCTCTTGGTTTCAGTCTAAGTTCAACCATTGAAGATTGGGATTATCATTCTTTCACCAGTGCATTTCCAGTGACTTCAATATCGATCGAAGAAAAAAAAGACAGAATTGATTTTACCAACAATTTCTGTTTCCATCTTTTAAACAACAACAACAACAACAACAACAAAAAAACCGTTTATTTTACTGTGAGATAAGAGGTGCATTCCAAATCATCGTTTAGAACGTCTTTTAGATTTAACCTCGTAAAGGGGAGACTATCTAATCTGGTACTTCCGGTTTCCTCGAAAATGGCCATTCTTTAGAGTGCGGAGATAATGGACAACATAACGTCCGAAAATGTTCGGATTGAAAGCTGCAATATTTGCTTTGCCAATCAGATTTACCCTGCCATAGCATCAATTTTGATATTTACTTTCATCATGATTTTAGGCAGAATTATATAAAACCAATCTCACCCAAACTCGAACCAAAGTTATAAAACAAAAGCAATGTTAAAACTCTTGATTAAATTTGTTACAGAAAGGTTCACCAAGTCATAGGAGGTATGAAGCTTCTATTCTATTTTATCTAGCTCTTAAAGCAAAAAGAGATTTCTGTCAAAGCTTTAATTTATTCGCAACTCTTTGTGGCTCTTGGTCGTAGATTTCCCTGCACAATCGCTATACTGTATAGCGACTTTAATAAAGATCAGGAAAGAATTCGATTGACGAAGTGCCAACTGTTGTGTTAGAGTAGGAAGGTGTCCGGCAATTTATTTTCTTTTTTTTTTCTTTGGTCGACCAGACTTTGGGTTTCTCTGCCTTTGTGTACGCCTGTCACACTCTTTTTGCAAACTGTCTCTCTACTTGTCTTTCAAAATGTCTGTCAAGAAAATTCACTTCCTCTCTCTCTCTCTCTCTCTCTCTCTCTCTCTCTCTCTCTCTCTCTCTCTCTCTCTCCCTCTCTCTTCTGCATTTGTCTGTCTATCTGTCTGCCTGTTTGTTTATCCCTCTCCTTCTCAACTAAAGTTTGTAACATCCGAAAATAACTTCACTTTTCGTACTATAATTTTTTCCGCACGACAACAATTAACCGATCGTTTTCTTCATGCTGCCTCCTTTCCAATGACAAAAACACACATTTCCAACCTTTGGGAAAAAAGCTTTAAACAAACAGTAATATTGACTCTATGTGCCTTCAACCAAAATACACGCTTCTTCTCTACTCTATTATCGTGATGATTTTTTATCATTTAAATTTGAACACATTGCCAACATACAATATCCTTTTTGTTCTTCAGCATTTTGACATTCGAAAGTTATTATATCGAATAGGGGAAAAAAAATCGAAATGTCCTTGGCCAAATACTAAGGCGTGGAATACCGAAATTCAAAACAAAGAACTTTTAGAAAATAAAATGAGAAAAGACCTAGATGCCAAAAAACTGCAATAAAAGTAGGCTCAAACGAAATTGAAATTCATTATTTCGATTACAAAACAACAGCCAGGAGGAAAATGAAAGGTGCAGGGTAGACTGAATCAACTTGCTCTCGGTAAAAATATTACCAGACCTGTGCTCCGACCATCATTGCTTTCACGCCATCCTTACCTCCAAATTCGAGAAGCCAAATCTTTGAACTGTCGGTAGAGTCCAATTGAGGTCTATATCCTATTCTCTTTCATTCTGGGCAAAATAAGGCTAAAGCAAAAAAAAAAACAAAAACAAAAAAAAAAAAACAAAAAACAACCCGAACGTTACACCCCCACCCTAGAAAAAAAACAAAAACAAACCATAGAGCAAAAAAGAAAAAAACAAAACAAAAACAAAAACCAATAGCTCTCTTATATTTTATCAAACCTATCACAAGCTCAGTGCTTTTCGGTGTCCAACAAAGCATCATGTCACACTTGGTGGAGTTTGGAATGACACAGGTTTTTTTTTTTTTTAACATCAAGGAGATAACAGCAACAGCAACTTGGAAAATAGTTTGACAAAATGGAAGACAATGCGGTCTTGTACTTAGACAGCGATGCAAATTTTACCCTTCATTTTGCCCTTATCAGAAAGTTTGCGTGATGAAGTTTCTAGTAATATAAGGTTTTAAAGGCGAAATGTTTACTGACTGTATTTAGACAGAAGTGATTTTATCTACAGTAACGTAACTCGTATGTTTGTCTCTAAAATATGTTACTGATTTTTTTACGGTCTGTTTTTGGTTTACTCAGTAACGTATAGTCATCATCATTATTGGAGACTATTGCGTACCTTTACCTCTTTTTCGTCAATCACTCGACTCTGTGTAAAATCACTCGACTCCCCGATTGTACAATAATTTTGTGAGAAGGAAACCTGTCTTGAAGCTATAGCTTAATGTATACGCAAAGGTGCAGATGTAAACAAGAACACAATTTTGTTTTACGTAAAACCCGTTTAAAAAAACAAAAACACCAATCAACAAAACAAAGAAAAAATATAATTGAACAAAAAAAAAAATAAAAAAAAAAATATCCAAAACAAACTGGTACACATTGCTCACAGAAAATGAATTGCTAATTATAACAGGCTGAACTCTTTTGATTGTGAAGCACAACGCTGAGTTCACTAAAGACGTTGAAATATAGAACACCTTGTTTGGAAACCATTAGAAATAATGTTATTTTTAGCCATATGACTATGCCATCCCAGCACTCGACCTTCGACCTTAGTTCAGTGTACATTGAGATCTTATTTCTTCACAACCACGAGGAAGGCAGGGCAGATCCATTGATAGGCCAGGCTGTTTTGTCCATGACCTTGGTGCGGTTGAAGGCCACACCTGGAGCAGTGATCCTCACGTCAATGTCTTGCTCTTTGCTCACGTCCATCACGCCCACGTAGTTTCGCCTGCTCACGGCGGAAGCGCTCGTCACGGTGTAGTTGTTGAGGCGGTAACAGCGCATGGCCGACATGCACAGCATCTCCTTACAGCCGCGCCAGAAGTTGCTGTTGCTGCAGGCGTAGATGACGGGCTTGAGCGCGGCAGAGGCGGCCAGCAACAAGAAGGAGACCAGGAAGGCGTCGGCAGCGAGGAATCGGCGCCTGGCGAAGGAGTAGGCGACGTGGCAGAGAATGTAAGGAAGCTGCAGCAAGAAGGTTGCTGACGTCAGCCATGCTAACATCCGCACCATTTTAACCTTCGCCCGCGGCACTGGGTTGTGTTGGCGGTTGGGAGAGCACGAGGAGTGTTGGGGGTTAGAGTTCAAGGTGGGTGCGAAGGTCACTGCTCTGGGACCAATCGGCGTGGCGCTGTTGCCAGAGTTATGGTTGCTACAGGTAGCGTTATTGTTCACCTGGCTAATAGTGTCTATATTACAAGGGGAAGCGCGGTATCTATTCCCAGCAGACGCAGCGGCACAACCGTTTCCTCCCCAACTTCCTGCGCACCGTCGAGCGTGTTTGTGGACAGTGTGGATATGACGAAAGATCCGGAAATATCCAAATGCCAAAAGCGCTATCGGACAGAGGTAGTGTGCAAGCAAACAGATCGCTGTGTAAATAAGTCCGGATATATAAGCAGCCGGGATGAAGGTAGGGCAGACAGTCACCGGGCTGAAAGATGCCTCCTGGCCTTGCTCCACTACACGAACACTCTCTACGCGGAAAAAGAACAAAGTTGGCGCTGAAACTACCAGCGCGCCCACCCATGCCCCTAAGATGAGTCTCTTAGCCGTTCCACGCGTAATCTTGAAGCTAAGGGGGTAGAGGATGGTGTAAAATCTATCAACGCATACCCCGACCAGGACCAAACTCGTGCTGGCCATGCAAGTGAACTGGACAAAGCGGACCAGACGACATAGAGAGTCGCCAGCGTGCCAGTAGCCCCGCGGAGAGAGAATCCTGGCTGCCTCCAGAGGGGACGCAACAAGCAGGAGAACGAGGTCTCCAACCGCTAGGCTGATCACGAAGAAGTTGGTCGTAGACTGGACGCGTCGGGACCTTTGGATAACCAGCATGACCAGGATGTTGCCCAAGAGGGCGAACAGCCACATCACGAGAAGCAGCAGACATGCAAACCCCCAGGCGTCGTAGCTGACGTGTGCCAGACCGCGGAGTTGGCCGTCCTCCTCCTCCTCCTCCTGCCCGAAATCTTCCAAGTTTTCCCAGGGAATGAAAGACGTCACGTTACTGGCAGTGACGGTGGATATTGAGTACATGCTCTGTCTTCAGGATGCCATCTGGAATGTGTCAATGTTGGGAAGTTTCTCCGCCCTGTGAAAATTGAAAATTTAATTTATATAATTATATTACACCTTTTACACAGAGAGAGAGAGAGAGAGAGAGAGAGAGAGAGAGAGAGAGAGAGAGAGAGAGAGAGAGAGAGAGAGAGAGAGAGAGAGAGAGAGAGAGAGAGAGAGAGAGAGAGAGAAGGAAGAGGAGGTTTAAAAGGAGACAGGCACACCACTTCATGATGAAGCCACAATAAAGGCGAAACGTTTTTATGTTTAATCTATACTTGTGTTGTTTCTTTTTTTAGTCCCGTAGTTATAAAGTGGTGTGCCTGTCTCCTTTTAAACCTTGTTTCACACTATTTACAGACACACACGCGTCCTTTTTGGATCCTTTATAATTACCAAGTTGTCCTCCAAGTGTGGTGTTTTTGCTTTTCTATAAGGAGGAGGAGGGAGAGAGTGAGAGAGAAAAAGAGGGGAAGAGAGATCGAGAGAGAGGGAGAGAGAGAGCGAGAGAGAGTGAAAGAGATCGAGACAGAGGGAGAGAGAGAGCGAGAGAGAGAGCAAGAGAGAGGGTGTGAGAGAGAGGGAGAGAGAGAGAGAGAGCGGAAGAGAGAGAGAGAAGGAGGAGGAGGGAGAGAGTGAGAGAGAAAAAGAGGGGAAGAGAGATCGAGAGAGAGGGAGAGAGAGAGCGAGAGAGAGTGAAAGAGATCGAGACAGAGGGAGAGAGAGAGCAAGAGAGAGGGTGTGTGTGTGTGAGAGAGAGAGAGAGAGAGAGAGAGAGAGAGAGAGAGAGAGGGAGCTGGAGGGAATGGCAAAAATGCAGAAAGATGAAACGATGGTGAGAACTGATAGGCAGCCATCTCTCCTACCAGCTTTGAAAGGTCGGTTTACATCAGACAAAGGGTAGAGCCCAAATCACCCTAACCCTAACCCTAACCCTAACCCAAATAACCCAATGTTTATGAGTAACGTTCATGATATTACCCTAACCCTAACCCTAACCCTAACCCAAATAACCCAATGTTTATGAGTAACGTTCATGATATTACCCTAACCCTAACCCTAACCCTAACCCTAACCCAAATAACCCAATGTTTATGAGTAACGTTCATGATATTACCCTAACCCTAACCCTAACCCTAACCCAAATAACCCAATGTTTATGAGTAACGTTCATGATATTACCCTAACCCTAACCCTAACCCAAATAACCCAATGTTTATGAGTAACGTTCATGATATTACCCTAACCCTAACCCTAACCCTAACCCAAATAACCCAATGTTTATGAGTAACGTTCATGATATTACCCTAACCCTAACCCTAACCCTAACCCAAATAACCCAATGTTTATGAGTAACGTTCATGATATTACCCTAACCCTAACCCTAACCCTAACCCAAATAACCCAATGTTTATGAGTAACGTTCATGATATTACCCTAACCCTAACCCTAACCCTAACCCAAATAACCCAATGTTTATGAGTAACGTTCATGATATTACCCTAACCCTAACCCTAACCCAAATAACCCAATGTTTATGAGTAACGTTCATGATATTACCCTAACCCTAACCCTAACCCTAACCCAAATAACCCAATGTTTATGAGTAACGTTCATGATATTACCCTAACCCTAACCCTAACCCAAATAACCCAATGTTTATGAGTAACGTTCATGATATTACCCTAACCCTAACCCTAACCCTAACCCAAATAACCCAATGTTTATGAGTAACGTTCATGATATTACCCTAACCCTAACCCTAACCCTAACCCAAATAACCCAATGTTTATGAGTAACATTCATGATATTACCCTAACCCTAACCCAAATAACCCAATGTTTATGAGTAACGTTCATGATATTACCCTAACGCTAACCCTAACCCAAATAACCCAATGTTTATGAGTAACGTTCATGATATTTCCATACGCTTGACAAGCTAAAACTATGTAGATTACAATTTCCTTTATGGCCTCTACCTACAACCTCCTATCGTAACTATTAAGAGAAGATTTACGAAAGGGCATTATCGATTTTTAGAGTTGGGTAGGTTAATTAACTTATATTAAACTAATAATATCCTCTAAAATGATTACATAAATGTATTCATATTTACAAGGCGGAATGTTTTTTCAGGGTGAGGAAAACTTAGTGACACAGCTAGTATTTTGCACTATAAACACAACAACAACAACAACAACAACAACAACAACAACAACAACAACAACAACAACAACAACAACAACAACACCGGTTACAATAACAAAACACACAACAATTAGAGCAATGAAAGAATTAAACCGCTAATAGACAGTTCCAAGTTACAGTTCTCATGAAAAGTAGAAATCTCTAGATACGACTTATTGGCATCGTGTTCTGGAGGGTCATCAACCTGTGTGACTTTAACCTACCAATTCATTACAAACTGGGAACAGAGATACGGCTGAGCTCACTCTAATAGACGTGATAATAATAGATCAGGTAAATTATATATCTTTGAACGATAGATTTTCTTTCATTAGATCCCTAAGCACTGCTTGTTAAATTGATAACAAAACATGATAGATTTATGGGACGCGCGTCTTCCTATTGAAAAAACAAATTTAAAGAGCATAAAAGTCATTAATTTAAATGACAATATGTATGCATTCATAATGCAGTATTGAAATCAGGTCTCAAACCTTTCATATTTCGTAATCGGTGTATTTCTAGATCATGACTCACGTATTTTGGTTTAGAAACAAAGTATAATTCCTGAGCGTGTTCGACTCACTCGTTTCATGAATGCAAATTCTGCCGTCTGACTTTTTGTAAGAGCAAATTCAGACTGAGAGATAGCTTCATTATAATTTCAAAAGAGACTGATCCTTCTTTCTTAAAACCAAAGCTGAAAAATCTTCTTTCTTGTACTCAATTACAGGAGAAAGCAAGATCTTTTGAGCGATTCTATGTCTCCTTAATTATATCGCAAAAATTAGACAACGTAGAGAGGATTTTGGTGCTGACACATGCCTTGGTTAGGTCTAGCGTTGCCTCACCAAGATGGCAACTGGGCTGTCTTTTTACGAATATTTTAGCGTTATTTAGCCCACATGGTTTGTAAACCACAGGAATTTTCTACAGTTACATCAATATTGTGTGGCAAGCATGCCAGCTGAGGTGAGAAGAGATGCCACGAGTAAGACAAATCAGTAAAACTGCTATAATTAAAATATTCAGGGGAAAAACAACAACAAACTTTCCTTTCAAGTCTTTACGCTGATTATTCCCCATACTTCACTTCTTCAAATTTATAAGAAAATAACGGCACCTTAAATTCTCTCAATATTTTTTTCCTTATTTTTAGTGTACGTAGGCCGGGATTTAATTTTTAGAAGAGAAATTTCTTAAAAAAAAAAAAGATCAAGTCTTTCTATTCCAATTTTACCAGAAATGTCATGAAAAAAAAAACAACCCACCAACGAAACATAACAAAACAAAAAAACATAAAACAAAAACCAAACCAAACCAAACCAAACAAAATGTTAGTATTGATCTGCATTCAGCTCATTACCACATTTCACGAAAATCGATAAAGGACACTCGTTATTTTACTAAGTTCCGCTGAAACAGTTCCTGCGGGTCCAATGAAGATTTTGCCTTAAGTTTTAAGTTCAATCATATCTTAGGCAAGGAGAACAAACTACCGATAACACATTTTTTCCTTTCAAATCTTTTCGCAGTCATTATAAAATTATAATGAGGCTCTAACTGTCACTTATCAGACCATGATCGATTCCACACAGGAAGGAATTAAAAGTATTGTTGGGAACGGCGCTATAGAAAAAAAAATAGTTCGAGCTGGTAGCACAAGTTTAGGGAGTAGTAGTAGTAGTAGTAGTAGTAGTAGTAGTAGTAGTAGTAGTAGTAGTAGTAGTAGTAG
>JAWDGP010005473.1:40000-100000 GCA_033675545.1 Elysia crispata | reverse complement strand
TAACCAAGCATCATTAAGGAAGTAACATTGTGACTTTTTCCTCATTTCAAATCTGAGCAGACAGGGGAAAATAAATCTTGAAAAAATTACCCATACCCACCTTCGCTCCATTTGTTACTGAAAGGTTCTGTGAAGATATCTACAAGTGATTGCTACATCTTCTCATAATGTGAAATTGAATATAATCGGAGTGAAAGAAATTTTCAGTCCACAATATTTCCATTCGACGCATTTAAATGAAACTTAAATAATATCTATCTGGGGAAAATAGGTTTATGTGATAAATATACAAACATTAACAAGAGAGTTGATCTGACAGAGAATAATTGAGTCAGTAATTGACATCGTAGAAATTTAGTTTTTCATACATATTATTACATGGCAGCCCAAGCGTGAATAATAGAGATGACAATTTCAGTAAATTATATCTTCTGATTTGAATTGCCACGATAAATACGTATTAAATTTAGATGATATACACATTACAAACTGGGTTCATAGAAGAGGTTAGATTGAAAATTTAAAAAAAAAAAAAGATTTCCTACTTTTTCCATGTTCTACGTTCATGATTACAAAAAAATATAAAGCATCGTATCAAGCGGCTCTTTCGATCAATGGAGCAAAACCTAAACAATCTGGCAGGGCATATTTATTTATATCTTTTCTATCGATTTTGCCCTGAGGAAGATCGTCGAGAACATAACGACCCGTGTGATATTCTAACCGGTGCGGGCGAAAGCTCTCCGATCCATGTCAAATCGATAAACTCTCTCACATCCTCTGGCGGTTATTAGATTCTCATTTCAATCAGCAGTGATTGAGGGGCGTCGGAAATGATTTCACTTTTCTCGTAGCTTCGCTGAACAAAGTATTGATTGGTAGTTTGATTGATTGGTTGGTTAAATAAAGAGTTTTACAACCCAGTCCACTACTAACGGCGATTCCGTCTTTGTTTAACTTGTTTTATCTTATGTAAGTGTCCGTGTAATATACTATTTCACAAAGATATGCCACCTTGTTGGAAGACAGGAACTCTACTTTCAGTTGTCGTTAGCGTATCAAACAATAGGGTCGGCAAGAATAGATGGACATTGGTGAGAAATTTGAAGCAATAAAAGGGAAACATAAAATGTGCACATTAATCATCTAGTTCTGCTTAGATCTTCGGGATGCTCCTGATTGTTGAAGTTGAACATAACGCTCGCGGTTCCAACAAAATCGAATTCCATGTAGTAGAAACTAATCTACTCGGATTAAAACGAAGGATACCAGGACATAAAGAAATTAGTTTATTGTTTCCTAAAATTTTTTTTTCTATGCGGCATGTGGTAGATTACCATATCCAGGTATCATGTTAACCAAACATATCAGTAGTTTGATCAAACCTGTTGCTGAAACAATTATTGATTGTAGAAATATAAAGTCTGCCTGTCACGAGATGATCTTAATGAATTATATTTTTCCGAGATGATCTTAATTATTTATATATTTTTTTCAATCTTAGTCACGCAAGTCACACACGGGACAGCTGTATAGCTGAGAACTCACACTCACAACCAACCGCAGATTGAACTCGCGTCACAAAGAAGATCCAGAACCAATCTCATTGGGGAAGAGGAAAAGAACTGGATTTAAACCACCGTGAAATTCACACTGTCTGGGATCTCAATATGAACACGCCTGGTCCAAGCTAAAGACCAGTGATAATGATAATTAACAGCGGAGGGCAAATTAAAACAGCCCATTTACAGGAGACTCATCGACTGGCAATGCTAGCAAGCCATGGAGAATTACATTCCGAATTTCATAACATGCTGGGTATCAAAACTTTTTACTTTACATGATGTAAATTATTGTTAAAAGAATTTTATTACAAGAGGTAAATAAAAAGAAAGTAAAAAAAGTGGAGAAACGAATTAGGCAAGAAATAAGACAAAAGGGCAACGATTCACAGAGATATAGATTGATAGAGGTGATTGGCTTTTTATTGTTTGATATAGCCAGCCCACCACACGGTGATCTCATACTTTTTCTGTTTTTGGATATCAAACTTAAGACCCAGTCGAACATGGAGGAACTGAAAAGACGAGACCTGTAACTCACCTAACAACTGTGTGGGACTGGAACCCTCGATGATGGTTCCAGCAGATATTAGGGCAAACGCTCTGACTCCACAGCCAAAAGCACGCCGTAGATATGATAAAGGGATAGAAAGATAAACAGATAAGATACTTGTGGAAAAAAAAAAAGAAGAATTGTGATGAAGCAATTCTTAATGGGTTAAGTAGTATAGTCACTTTTAGAAACCTGAGACAAGTATTCGTTTATCGCTCTATCATCCCGACCTCTCTAGTTCATTATGTATCATCCATCTCCAAACAATCATTGTACGTTAAGACCGTAATACATGCTAGTCTGTAACCCTTTGAGAGCAAAGTTATCTCGCTGCCAGACCACCGTTCGTTAGGATGAAATTCCTTACTTAACTTGAAATATCAGAAAAAATAATGATTTTAACTAAAACCAGAACTGTACCAAGAGCCGTTCTGTCACTCTTCCTGCTTTGAAAGCACCGAATTCGTAGCGAATCAGAATTGACTTTTATCGTTGTAGAACTGTTAGGATCCCTAGAACCATAACTAAGATCACTAAGATTCTCCTCCCTCTTCACCGAGTACCAGTAATTCGGTGGCGTCTCTGCACTGGCCGGGCTAATTACAAACGAATACGCCTTAAATCTACTTAGGACAGGATAATTTTATAGACTCATTAATTTGTGGAGCGATGAGAAAATTATTATCTTGCACTTAAGCCAAAATACCACTAGGTGCTGATTAATCTTTCAGAAGAATGTGACTAATCTTGACTGATCTTTATTAAAGGGAGAGAATTAGGATTGTATTGAAACCTTCGAGTAAAGCGGTGCATGGTTCTTGATTAAATATACATTTTCGTGAAAATATAAGTCCAATGCGATGATTGAGAAAATAAAACTACGTGTGTGCTGCTTAAGGAAATTGCGGTATCTTACTGAAATCAAAAACTCACTTGGTTGGGATGGAAACATGCAGAAAGAATAAGAGAAGTAACATTTTTTTAAAAGAATGGTCAATAATTAACAACAACAACAACAACAACAACAACAACAACAACCACAACAACAACAACAACAGCAAGGACGACGAAAAAAGCAAAAAAAAAAAAAAATTAAGAAAAAACATCCCAAAACAAAACGACGTCACACAGATCTTGCTCGACTCAGCTCACCCTTTACGACAGGACTATGGTTATAAATAAATAATACATGTCATGTACTTTACATGAGGTACTCGGTATAAAAAGATTGTAACAATCAGGTACGCCAACTCTTTCTTTACCAGATCTATTTCGCTTTTTTGCAAGAATTTTGATAGCAACAACAACAACAACAACAACAACAACAACAACAACAACAACAACAACAACAGCAACAACAACAAAAACAACTATAACAACAGCAGCAACCAACTCAACACATAAAAGGTATCTCAAGGTTTGATCTTAGCTACTTAATCAAAATTTCGTGAATTCCCTAATAACCATACATTCGGCAAACTTTCGTAAACAGTTTACCATACGCATATGCATGGGTTTAGAAGCAATCAAAAGATTCCCATCGTCTGTTATAAGTTTTATTTCAAGAAATCTCCTTGTGACACTTTTAGTTAACCAAGATGTATGATTTTTAGGGCTAATCAAAGGATGTAGAGCAAATTTTATGAATCGAATCTTCGAAGCCGGGCAGATCCAAAAAGCGGACAGAAAATTTCAGTCTATCCGTAATTTTCATTAAAAAAAAATAATTGAGCCGAAATCTACTTCAGAATCTGTCTTAGTATCACAAAAACATATTTACAATTACAAAATGATGCTTACAATTACAAAATGATGCTTACAATCACAAAAACATGCTTACAATCACAAAAGCATGCTTACAATCACACAGGAATGCTTACAATAAAAAAATCAAATTTAAAATCACAAAATCAAACTTACAACAACAAAATCATATTTACAATCACAAAATTAAACTTACAATCACAAAATGATGCTTACAATCACAAAATTATGCTTACAACCACAAAATCATACTTACAATCACAAAATCACACTTACAATCACAAAATCATGCTTACGACCACAAAATCACACTTACAATCACAGAATCATATTTACAATCACAAAATCACACTTTCAACCACAAAATCTCACACTTACAATCACAAAATCATACTCACAACCACAAAATCATACTTACGACCACAAAATCTCACACTTGCAATCACAAAATCACACTTTCAACCACAAAATCTCACACTTACAAACACAAAATCACACTTTCAACCACAAAATCTCACACTTACAATCACAAAATCAAACTTACAATCACAAAATCACACTTACAACCACAAAATGATGCTTACAATCACAAAATCATACTTACAATCACAAAATGAAACTTACAATCACAAAATTATGCTTACAATCACAAAATTACACTTTCAACCACAAAATCTCACACTTACAATCACAAAATCACACTCACAACCACAAAATCATACTTACAATCACAAAATCACACTCACAACCACAAAAATACTTACAATCACAAAATCACACTCTCAACCACAAAATCGTACTTACAATCACAAAATCATACTCACAACCACAAAATCATACTTACAACCACAAAATCATACTCACAATCACAAAATCATACTTACAATCACAAAATCATACTTACAATCACAAAATCATACTCACAATCACAAAATCATACTTACAATCACAAAATCATACTTACAATCACAAAATCTCACTCACAACCTCAAAATCAGACTCACAATCACAAAATCATACTTACAACCACAAAATCATACTTACAACCACAAAATCTCACACTTACAATCACAAAATCATGCTTACAATCACAAAATCATACTCACAACCACAAAATCATACTTACAACCACAAAATCATACTCACAACCACAAAATCATACTTACAACCACAAAATCATACTTCCAACCGCAAAATCACACTTACAACCACAAAATCATACTCACAATCAATCTTTGGAAGAGATTCACCCTGTCTTGATGGATCGGACGGTTCTCTTTTCTTTGATCGAAGATTTCTCTTTTCACTGAAGTAGTATTACGAATAATATCTTTACATCAACAACCGGCTCATATAGATCGATAGATCGATAATGTATTTTGTAACACCTGAAGACTTAAAGGTCACTTTATGATATTCAGGTGATAGATCCATCCACACCTTGTCTTAAACATGTTGTCCCGTAGACAATCTACAACTTACTGTCTAGATACTACATCATAAATCTTTCTCTTCCTACCTCCATGGCAATGGATGTTATAAAAATCCTAGACCCAAGGCACGGACTTTATGAAAACACTTCGATTGTTTTACATAACCTGTGCTACCATACACTGTCAAAACACGAGAATGGTACGCAGGGGAAAAATTTGATTAAAGCGAGAACTGCTGGCATTACTTGGGATCAAACACATCAATCTATCTACAGCGCTCACGGCTTTATGGGATTGTGGTGCAAAAAAGTCGTCCACACTTCTGGTTCCAGCGAAGCATCTCTTGCTCTCTCTACCGCATGTTTCCTGGTAGAGATTTTGTTTTCGTAGCAACAAGACAATCTTGATTTGATTTTCAATAGAATGACAGGTGGAGGTAATGATATATACTGTATAAATCTCATCACACTCATTCAAGTGTGTCCGGGAAAACATTTATCACTCGTTCCACCTTTGGCTTCTTTCTTTCATTGATTCTCTCTCTCTGTCTCTCTGCCCTTTCTCTTTGTCTTTCTCCGCACATTTATCACCCATTCCATATTTGCCTCTATCTCTCTCTCTCTTTTCTGTCTCATTTCTCTCTCATAGCATCTCAGTGCCTAAAAAATCTCTCTCTCTCTCTCCCTCTCTTTATTTTTCCAACGTCTCTCTCCCTATATGTGACAAATACTGCTACCAATCTGTCTGTGTATCTGTTCATTTATCGCTGTCAGGTTGTAAGTGTTTGTCTGCATATCTCTCTCTCTCTCTCTCTCTTTCTATCTCATTTCTTTTTTATAGCATCTCAAAGTCTATAAATTCTTTTGCTCTCTCTCTTTCTATCTCATTTCTTTTTTTATAGCATCTCACAGTCTATAAATTCTTTCGCTCTCCCTCTCTCTCCCTCTCTGTCTGTCTGTCTGACTCTCTCTGCTCTCTCTCTCTCTCATTCCCTCTCTCTATTTTTTTTTACAATGTCTCTCTTCCTAATATTTGTCTCAGAGACTATTACCAATCTGTTGTCTTCTGTTCATTTGTCGCTGTCAGGTTGTAAGTCTGTCTGTCTGTCTGTCGGTCTCTGTCTGTCTGTCTGTCTCTTTCTCTCTCTCTCTCTCTCTCTCTCTCTCTCTCTCTCTCTCTCTCTCTCTCTCTCTTTATTTCTTTTCTGAACTTTATCTCGATCCGTATATCAATCTATCATATAAATCTCTTTACCTTCCTATCTATCAAACTATTTCTCCCTCTTCCTTCCGTAACCATGTATAATGCATGACTTCTCACCGAATTATTAGTTTTTGTAATCACAAACAGCTCCACAAGTGCAGATATAATCCAATTTGAAATAAAGGGAACAATTATATGTACAACAGAATCAAATTCCAAATCTACAACAAGTCTGATGCCTAGGTCTAGCTCAGCACTCGATCAAAACCGCAAAATAAAATCTGTAGATTGAAAGTGTCCAGAGCTAACGTTAACTATCTGTCTGCGAGGCCCAGATCTGCCTTCTCACTCGCACCCAAGCTAGGCCTACCCCATTTTTCTGAACACTCAGCCCACGACCTCTCGTTGCCCTGCTGTGCAAATAGTGAGCTTATGTTTGTCAATGTTTCCATGGCAACTAGGCATAACTAGCGACGTCTTCCTGTTTGGCATATGGTTTGCTCTTTTTCTTTACTTAATTTAAAAAAAAAAATTCTCTCCAAATTTTAGATTTTCTATTTTTAATGTTCGCTCGAATGTCTATCTATCGACGTGTCTTTTGGCCATAACTCTCTTTCACTTTTAAAATCTGTATCATGCCTTTATTTTATTTTATGTTATTTAAACTTTTTTTTCCTTTTTTGTTTTTTTGGTAAAATCTCTCCTGGTGTCTTCGTTAAATGAAGAAAAAGAGTAATAAAAAATAGAGGAAGAAGAGGACAAGGACGAGGGCAAGGAGGAGGAGGAGGAGGAGGAGGAGGAAAAAGAAAGTAAGGTCAAGTCTTGAGAAGATTAAGGGGAGTAGATGGAGGAAGAGTGGGATCTAGTCATAAGTAGAAGAAGATGAAAGCTTTATTGGTTCATAGATGAGGAGAGGAAAAAAGGAGCAGGAAAGAGCGAGAGAGAGAGAAAGAGAGAGAGAGAGAGAGAGAGAGAGAGAGAGAGAGAGAGAGAGAGAGAGAGAGAGAGAGAGAGAGAGAGAGAGAGAGAGGGTGAAAGAGAACGAGAGAAAGAGAGAGACAGACAAAGAGAACTAGAGAGAGTGAGAGAGAGAAACAGAGTCAGAGAGAGGGGAGAATGAGAGAGACACACACACACACACACACACAGAAAACGAGCTAGAGTGAGGAGAAAAGAGAGAGAAAGAGAGAGAGAGAGAGAGAGAGAGAGAGAGAGAGAGAGAGAGAGAGAGAGAGAGAGAGAGAGAGAGAGAGAGAGAGAGAGAGAGAGAGAGAGAGAGAGAGAGAGAGAGAGAGAGAGAGAGAGAGAAACAGAGAGGGAGAAATATTAAAAAATGCAGCACCGACAGAGTTAAGAAACAAAGTCAGTTTGAGAAATAGGAATAAAGTTGAAGATCGGGATAGACAGATTTACTTTTATTAATTTTCCGTTTGCTGCGCTATCTTAATTCTCTTTCCAGCATTGAACAACATGGTTTAAATTACTCGAACACTTTAATTAGGATTCAGCGCTATATTTAACGTGAAAATTTAGGGTAAAAGAGAACTACTGCGCAAAACGAAATAAAATAATAATAAGAATCTTCAGCACAAGCGACAAAATTAACAAGCAACCCCCCCCTCCCCCCTCAAAAAAACAAAAACAACCCCCCCCCCCAATAATAAAAAACAAAACAAAACAAAAAATAAACAAAGAAAACGAAACAAAAAAAAAAACAACAAAGGAAGAAAGAAACAAGAAACAAATACAAAACAAGGGCAACAAATGTATAAAAAAGAACGAAAATTATGTAATTCATGAACAGAAAGTCCAATGCGATCCTAAAAATTCCTATAATGTATAGCGAAAACGTTTAAAAAAAGGATTTTTGGGCTTGAGTATTGCATAAATGTCGGGTCAAATACTTAAAGAGGCAGAGTGTGACATTTATCCTTTTTCCTACGAAGTGAAAATAACAATCTGTCATTACGCCTACTTCATAATGTAATAATAATAATTATAATGAGCATGTTTTAAAAGAGAGAGAGAGGAGAGAGAGAGAGAGAGAGAGAGAGAGAGAGAGAGAGAGAGAGAGAGAGAGAGAGAGAGAGAGAGAGAGAGAGAGAGAGAGAGAGAGAGAGAGAGAGAGAGAGAGAGAGAGAGAGAGAGAGAGAGAGAGAGAGAGAGAGAGAGAGAGAGAGAGAGAATAATAAATAATAATAAAAGTGTGAAATACATAGAATATAGAAAGAGAGAGAGAGAGAGAGAGAGAGAGAGAGAGAGAGAGAGAGAGGGGACATGATAAACACAAACAGAATTCGAACTTAAGAAAAAGAGACAAAACTCAAACAGTCACCCAGTGAATATCTTTTATTCGTCCTGCCATTTTGTGTGTCAGAAACAGCATACTGAAAGCATAGACAAAAATGATATCAACAATGAAAGCCATTTCTAACAGAACATCATGATCATAACATGACAGGGAGACCTGAGCCTAGCCAGATCACTCCAGGGCCTGAACCAAACAGTCAAACTATTATAGAATTAGGAAATATAAGACTCATCTATTACACAAGATTCTCATAATGCAAGCAACTTCTATGCTGAAAACTGAAGGTTTCATATACATAAACTACACATACGATTAGTCTTTGTCACGCATGATTGAACTGAAACGATGAGACCCCAAACTCATCTACTGAGGATTCCATGCAGTGAAAGGAAAACACCTTGTAAATCTCATGTTTAGACTTAATGTGACTGTATTCACTTTTACATACATTTTTGTTGTGATAAATTTGCCAGAGTGCTTTTTGCAATTTCAAATCTTTTTGATGTAGCACATACTCATAATAATTCTTCAAAGTGTTGTCTATGTGTTTAAAAATTAAAAAAAAAAAATCTCCATTGAATTGCTGAAAACGCTAATGCCAAAGTGGAAAAATATATTCAATAAAATTAACATTTCATCAAGTATGGTCTTTTGACCTTATAAAGCCCCATCAAGTGTGCTTTTATGTGTCTGTATCAATAAAGTATTAGATCAACAAAAATAATGCTTTCCAAAGTCGTGAGAAAATGTTTCACTTGAAATTCATGTGTTCAACCACACAGGAGTTTTTACACAAAAATTTCAAGGACAAAAGAAAGGCAAGAGAACATATTTTATCATTAAAACAATTTTTATCACAGTTATTTGCCCTTGTCAGTATGACCTGCAATGAGACAAAAAGCAAAACTGTTTAAATAAAAAACAAAAATAATTTAAAAACTCGCAGTATTAATGCAGTTTTAGCAGTGGAAATTAAAAGCAAACTACAAGTATGCTCCTTACAAAAAATACAGTTGCAAAATTTCAAACCCTTGTGAAACGTTCAAGTAGCAAAATACATTGCTGTTATTGGTTTATACCAAGGACATCTGTACTATTGACACATTTATACTGGTTCAGTTGTTTTCATTACACATCCAATAAAACCTACTACAAAGCACATTGATATAACTATATTTTTCTTTATGAAGGAGACATTTGTTTTTAAATTGTTATTATTTAACTTTTCCGCTCAAACATATTAACCTTCCCTTTTCCACTGACAAGATGCAATGTGTATGAAGTGAAAAAAAAATCAAGGCTAAAAGCACTCGAACATGAGGTTTGTTTAGAAAAAGAAAAGGAGAAAGAAATGGTCGATCAAATTATGCTTGGTCAGACATAATATTTGGGGATCCTCTTAAAAATTTGATGATGCCACTATAACCCACAACTAGTACAAGAGCTAGTGACGATTTGCTCAAATGAAAAATAAACAACTTGTTATTCGATGCAAGTCTGGATTACATAATACATATATAAAAACATATGAATAGATGTGCAGCATCTGCTTATCACAAAATGAGTTAAGCTTAAACTAGCGGGCAAGAAGAAAATATTTTGGAATCTGCTTGAGGATAGAACTTGCTACCTCATATGTGTCTAACCCAGTCCTAATAAGTCAGATGTCAGGTATTTAAATAAAAAAAAAAGGCAGTTGTAAGTAGATAAATTTCTTTTCTTCTTGCTATTTCAAAAGAACTAAAAACTCTGAATCTTTTTAGAGATAACTGATAAATTCATACAACATTTACCTTTGAGAAGCGAAGGAAATTGCATTGGTGCAAATATTAATATCTTTAAAAGTGTTACAGGCGACATGTTACACAACTAGACTAGGTGAGAATCATTTTACAATAACTTTGAGATAAAGTAGTTAATTTGGCTCTTTTTCTAAAAAAAGATTTTACTTCAATTTTATATAGATCTTTTACCACTGCCATACAGATTGCTTTTCAAATGGTACATGCGTTCATCCTTCTCTAAGTATTTTGTGACAGATGTGTTAAGAAGACACAGTCCACTAAATCTGATTGACAACAATGTTTTTTTTTGTACATCCCTGCAAAGAAGCTTAGATAAATCGTTGCTGGAACAACACCAACAAAGCCTAATGGTAAAAAAAAAACAGCAAGAGTATAGAGGCAAGTAAAGCTTTGCTTATTTGTTGACCACATTAAATATTTTTTTTTTTTACACAGACCTTTTCAGTGGCAAGAAATAAATAAATCAAACAATGAAATAAAAATGTTAAAACAAATTAATATATACCAAACTATCTGGACTTGCAACGCTTTTCAAAACTCAAATATATCCATATTTACAGGGAATGAAAAAAAAAAAATTAATGGTGAATTGACACCATGCATTGATTGATGCTCAGCTTTTAGTGTCAAGATAATTTTGCAAAAAGAAAAAAAAAGCAGAAAATGAAGCATGACAATATTTCCAACCCTCAATGATAAATTCTGGAGCCAAAATATGATCTTTTCCAGCCTCGATTTTCATTAACTGGAATATTTTTCAAAAACAAATGAAATTATGTCCCTGTAGCAAATTCTTTGCAGCTTTTACTTTTCCTCCTCTTCTTGCAGTCTTTCAGAATATCAGGAAACTGAATAAAACATAGACATTTTCAAGGCTAGCAACTTTTGCTTCATGGTCCTGACTAGGAGTCGTATATTACATCTTTCTCTGGATAAGGATATTAATTACAACCAAAAGGCAAGGTAATTAATAAAAAAATTAAAATATAAAAACAATATGAATAGCACATATTTACTTCCATTCCT
Organism: Elysia crispata; assembly: GCA_033675545.1. NCBI lineage: Eukaryota > Metazoa > Mollusca > Gastropoda > Plakobranchidae > Elysia > Elysia crispata. The sequence goes on along the minus strand of JAWDGP010005473.1, from coordinate 88,343 downwards.
TTGTCTGAAAAAGTAAAAACTATCAAAATAAACCAAATTATAAAAATACAATAAGCTTCCTTTTTTAACTATGATGCTCAGAAGAACTTACCTCACATTTTAAAAAAATTTTGCTTCTCTTAACAGCCTTTTCAACCACATGTTGAAAAAAGATAATTATGATTATGTGGAATAATGACAGACAAAATTGATAATTTCAATGCATCTTTAATGCATATCTTCAAAGAAAAAGTTAAAAGAATCAAATATTATAAATGTGACTCCCAAACATGTAAAAAACTAAATGAAATACATGAACAACTTGAACTCAATGAGTTTTGGAAATATATAGTGTGTAAATGAAAGCTCAATGAAATTAGGAATAACTTTTCTTTTTCACCGGTGACATTTTTTGTACAGTAAAAATACATTCTTCCGATTCAGCCTAGGCAAAGTATTCACACTGGCAAAAATACAGAATGAAGGATTCAAAATCAAAGCCTTTGTAGTGGCATGAGTACAACTGTGTGGAGTAGGAAAAAAATCAAATCAACCTGAGAGGTAGTAGAGATAGACAGAGAGAGAGAGAGAGAGAGAGAGAGAGAGGGGTCAGGGAGAGAGAGGGAAGGATAGAGAGAGAGAGAGAGAGAGAGAGAGAGAGAGAGAGAGAGAGAGAGAGAGAGAGAGAGAGAGAGAGAGAGAGAGAGAGAGAGAGAGAGAGAGAGAGAGAGAGGGGGGGGGGGAGAGGGAGGGAAGAACAGAGAGAAAAAGAGAGAAAGAGAGAGAAGGCGAGAATAAGAATAGGAAAGGGCATTTTAAATATTATACGGACTTTTTTCAAAGTAAGCTTTGGTAACCTTTGCCAGAAGTTCTGTAGATGCTTCATAAATTATGTGTAAATAACCAACACAGCCTTTCTCTAAACAAAATGGAGATCATTGACAATAAAACAACCAGAATAGAAAAAAAAACATTGAGGAAATCATCTCTCTAAAAGTTAAATCAGTAAGCTGAAACTTGTACCAGAACGACTTAGAATATTTTTGTTCCATTCGACAGGTGAGTTATTAATGTTCGCTCCAGCGCTGATGATCAATATCAACATTTGCTGGACTTTTCACTAATTATATCCTGGTATGAATCATTGTATGATTGCATTGTTATCAAGTCATCTATACTGATCTACATAATAAAGCTATGAAATCTATTTCAGGTTGTAAAAAGACCACCAAATGATTTTCCTTCTACCTGAGCTTAAAATAAGAATACAATCTTTAACAAAATAAAAAATAAGGAAAAAAAAATCACTATCCCTGATATACATCTTGACAGTAGTCAAAAAAATGAGAGGACAAGGTTTGTCATGATGGAAATCAGGTTGATCCTTAATTTACATGGAGGGACATGAAGAAAAAAATGACACTTGTGAACACTGTTAAGCTTGAATGAAACTGATCAATAAGGGTAAAAACTGCCTAGCTTATTATTTTTAGAAGCCTAGCAATGGATGTTGAGTTTAGGTTAGGATATGTTACAAAGAACAAAAAAAAAATCTTCAGACTAGTTTAAAGAGAAAGCAACTTTTGAACACATATAAAGGAATTTTCCCTCCGTTTGCATAGAATAAAACAAAACTTAAGCATATCGTGAAAAAATTTGAGATGCTAATTAACTGTTTAAAAATACAAACCAAACTTATCTTATAATACCTCTGTGTCTCAACACTGATTTAACATCACATCCTATAAGAGTAGAATAAACAGAACATTTAAAAAAAATCAATGTTGGATCATGCATAGTCTCCACAATAAGACATTCCAATAATATACCTAAATTGTCTGCTATAACTTTTTAACATTCATTATTTTTGCCCGACAGAATAAGACAAGTTGAATAAAACAAAAACATAAGAGACAGCAAGGATATAACTCCTCCCCCCCCCCCCCTCCACACACACACACGAGTTGTCAGGATGCTGCTTTTCATTACAAGAAAAACAAAACTCCCTCAAACATTTTTGCATCCCAGTTCTGGCAAACATTCACATATAAAATATTCGAGAAGAAAAAAGAAGTTCAAATAGTCACAACATAAAACAAACATGCTAACTTTTCTACTTTTTTCAGTAAAACATAAACCAGGTATTTGCTCTTCTTCTGTGCATTACCTAGTCTATAGCAATTGAAATCAATGCATTTCAAGCATTACAAACACATATGATCATACAACACGGTAAGTGACTAATACCATGAGGAGTTTAAAAAAATTCAATTTGGAAAAGCAACCTCGTACCGAGTAAATGTTTGAAGAATGAAAAAAAATAAAACAAAAACTAGGATTTCTTTTCAACTAAGAGTTATATGTATTTGCTTATTGGGCCTCAAGTCTAAATGTCATTGGAAATTTTCTCTTCAGAATGATAATTTTACTCTATATAACAATTTCAGTTTTTTTATTATAACTTCTTCCAATATATAAATCCGAACAGTAAAATTCATTGGTCAATGGGGATATATAATTTGAGCTTTAGTTGATAAAACATTTTTCTACTATTAAGAGCCTTGACATTTTAAGTTTTATTACGCAATATTTAACACCGTAAAATTCTTTAAACAATGATGTAGTAAAAAAAAAACTGTTAACACTGCTTTGCAAAAATGTAAGGTATATGTGAATAAAAATTAATTAAAATTTTTTACATTAGCGTTTGTGGCATTTGATAAATTAAGCTGTACAAGATGTTAAAATTTAGACATGGAATTAGACACGATTAAAAAAAATTATCATGACTAAAAAAAAATGTAAGTTAAACCTGCAGTACACAAAGGAAACATGGAAGTAAGATATAGTATGCTGATAAGTGTAATCCACACAGATGATCAGAGAACAGGACTGACAAGGGACAAATCCTCCAACCAGGGATCCTCGGGTTTGGAGGTCTTCAGTTGATGCGAAATAAATAGATGAGGTCATACTTTGTGATCAAGTATAGATTTGTCTGTCCTGTTTCTTTCTTGGTTTCTTTGGTGAGTGTCTGATAAACGCATGTGCTGAACATGTGTAAAACTTTGTCCATATTTGAAAACAATAAGTAGAAATTCCACAGATCTTATCACACATTATCCTTTGAAATGTACTAAGAAGCACACATGCAGTAGTGGTGAATCCTATGAAACTAATGCTTTCTTGGAAAAAAATGAATAAAGACTTTAAAACAACATACTATCACCAAGTAATTCATTTTGTACAGGCAGGGCAAGCTTTAAAAACGCCTGTAAATCAATGCAAGGTTTAACAAATTTTTTAGAAGCCCAGTACACTATACACTGAGGGCTGGCAAAAAATTCATACTTTCTTTCTTTTTTTTTACTTGCTGAGTAATTGTCATTGCTGTGGTGCGTGAATACTTTGGATCTGTTTTTTTTTTTAGTTCGATAATGACAGATGAAGCTGACTAGAGTGGAGGAAAATACTCCAGGTTCTGGTAAAGTCAGCTTAAAAAAAAACACACAACTGTAAGGCAGCCATGACACTGTATTTTATATTTTGAAGCGAAAAAATCCTCCAACAGATATCAAAGCAGATCTGAGGGTTGAGTGAGCTTCGAAAAGGTAACCAGAGAGAAAGAATCCATGATTGTGAAAGCGCATTGGGTGGAAGTCTTTTTGGATTTCTAACTCTGCCATTTGTGAAATGGTTTTAGCTCAGATTAGTTCTTCGGGACACCTCATCTACAAATTGGAGCTTGAAGTTTAGGAAGAGCAGCCAGTGATCTTCTTGCCCTGAGGGGTAAAAAAAAGAAGTCACTTAAAAATAGAAAAGCATTTTAACATCCAAGGCATCTGAAAAAGAAATGACCCAGATATTGGTAATTGAATCTCAAGCCCAAAAGAGTTAATTGGTAGGAAAAAAATATTTGCAAATTAAATATTGAAAATGATTTTCAGTTACTTCATAAACCTAATTCTTTATGTTAAACATATAACCCCAATATCTTGAAATTTCTCACACAATATAATGTAGTTTACAAAGTTTAAAAGTGATAGATAGATTTTGTGTAATGCCTACTCCATACACTATCAACTTTCTTGCATGCAAAACTTTAACTTAGAGTGTGCGACAGAATAAATAATAGCGTGGAATATTGCTTAAAGTTGAAGAGCAAGACAAAAACTAAACTAAACTTAAAAAAAAATACTAGTCAAGGACAATAACAATTAAATAAAATAAATAAGAAATACTTCATTCACTTCATGACAACACTTATTCCATATAATCACTTTTCAAAATCCTCCCTTTCCCCCATCATCCAGAAACTCAAATAAAACTTACGAGTTGCCGATTGTGTATCTGAGTGAAGACAAAATGTAACGAATAAATTTTCTTTTCTGTCCCAAAGGTAGAATGGCAAACTTTGCAAAGCAGGCCATGTTATCATAAAACCTCAAGAGCCAAGCATGAAAACTGGTTTGAGTAAAACAAAAATAAAATTTTGAGGATAGCTTCATAAGCATAATGTAGTCATGTTAATATCTATAATGAAAAAATAAACCAAACAAAAAAAAACAAAAACAAACAACTAAGTTTATTTCATTTAAAAGAAAAGATAAAAAATATAACTGAATATTTTTTTCACACTTGTGTGATTTCCAAAGAACCTCTATTTAAAGAGAAAATTTTGCACTTCCATGCGTTCATGTTGCTTCTCAAGTTCCCTAAGTGCTTGGGTCAACTGCTTCTATGAAATTTGTCAATAAACTTTTTATATTTTATTTTATTAAGCATAAATATAATTTGACAAAAGTTGTATAATTTGAAAAAAGAAAAGAAAAAGTTTTCAGCTGAGTGTCTCTGTTAAGTTTTAAACAACCTCAACTCTCACAAAAACAATGGGACTGAAATAACACTTTGTTAAATTAAATAGCAAAGTAAAGTAAATCCATTTAAAATGCCTTCAGAATCCGGGAAGTGTTGTGTCACTGCTACTTACTCTATGGCTAGATCTGCTACCGCCATGGTGCCGGCGTACATCTTCTCTGCACACCACCACAGCAGATCCACCATACGGCTCCATGTGCTGTGGTTTTGAGAAGACATAGACGACGTCTTGTATGCCTCTATGGCTTTGTGGAATTCTTTAGATTCATTGAAAGGGGAAACAAAAATTTGAACAAAACCAATTTAACATTCATTTCAGCAGAAAAAAAAATTGAAGGAAGAGGACTTACATGAGCTAAATTCATTTTGACAGTGCATTATGATAAATGTATTATTCATTAAAGACAATTCATAATAATAATAATAATATGCTTCACATATTGCTCCCAAATGCAATCAAAATCGTTCATAGATCTTAGAATCATTATCACAAGGTCTGCACTATTTGGCAATTCAGTCTTAGGAATATTAATAAGGATAGGTCAAAAAGCAAACGTTAAACACACTTAAACAATCAACTTATGCAATTTATATGAAGTGACTTTTCCATTACAACTGCTTCATAGGTAGTAATCTAACTTGCTATTGTGTGGTAAAAAAGAACTTCCTATATTTGGTATAAACTAAAATAAAACATGTTTGCGCATTACCTGAGGATAGAGATGATGAGGCTGATTGTTATTTCATTCATTGAAAGCAAAATGTAGAGGGGAAAAAATGAAAAAGAAAAAGTTGGACAAAAAAAAAACCAGCTGTACAGAAAAGAAAGAAAAGCAAACCCACCGTTCCTCACATCAGCAGGGAGGATGGAGTTTAGGGCCCTGTGCTTGACTTGCTGACAATTGACGCAGGACAGTGAGCGTCGAATCTTCTTGTCTGCAGCTTGACACCGCTTGCAGCGGCAATGGGCATGGCCAATGTTACACGGAGAAGATGAAATGGAAGCTCTCGTCATCAGATGTTCTTTGCAGCTTAGCAGGTCTGTGAAATCAGAACATTCAGGAATGATAAATGAAAGAGTATCATCAATTTAAAAGGAGAAAAAAATGTTTCATCAAGAAATGTCTAAAGCTAATAAGCCTTCTGATTATTGGATACTTTTTGTGGAAATATCCTGTGTTCTCTTTTCCCTTTACTTCATTGAAACATAGTCTCATACCTTCTATTAACATACAATACGAACAGCCTTCTGATTTTTGGATACTTTTTGTAGATATATCCTGTGTTCTCTGTTCCCCTTATTTCATTGAAACATAGTCTCATACTTTCTTTTAATGTACAATACGAACAGCCACTTGACTCACCCTTTCTGTGTAGAAATCGAAGGCACTCATTATAGCCCTCCTCACACAGAGAAAGCAACATATCAGGTTCCATTGGGTTCAGGGCGTGGTTCAGGCGGAAGATATTGTCTTCGCTGACATGGAAACTTGTGTGACCCAAATCTACACTCATATCAACTGCTGTAAGATCCCGCGGGCAAATATCTGCCTCGCCAGCAAATGGACACACTGTGATGGTGTTACTGTCGAAACAGGGGATGTTGTCGGAGAAGCCACCATCTAGCACTGTGTACTGTAAGGGAAAGATGGAGTCAGAGATGCTGACGCAAAAGGCTTTGAGTTGCCACTTAAGAGTGGCCACATTGAATGAATTTCCTTTAAACCTGAATAATTGACCATCCATAAAAACAATTCTGGCTGACAAGGTAGGCTATGGCAAAGGTCAGGAACTCGAATTCTATTCTTGAACACAAGTTCGATCTGATGATATTCTTTATTTTTTAAATAAAGAAACTTTCCACAGAGTAATTCAATTTCCAAACATAATCTATTTTAATAAAACAAATATAAAAACTTTGTGCTTACAGTACACATTAGTTAGAATGTCCATTTTTGACCATCATCACTTCTTTATCTTTGTAATTTTTAAATGCATTAGTTAATCCTTGCATAACTATACTGGTGTTATTTCCCTGATCACAATAACTTTTGACTAGTGATGTTTGTAGTTTTTTAACACGACCAAACACGCTGCTAGAGGAACTTACCCTGTTTGAAACCATCTCAAGCAACAAGGCTTCCAAAAAACCTTCGAATTCTCCGAGACATTTTGGCGACACTGTTTGAAGGAGCTGTGACGCTACAGGGATGCTGCGCATCACACTAGTCGTCTTCTGATAACCGCGGAAACACATCCACACCAGCTGATTGAGGTAGCTCTGGTAAGACGCAAATTAAAAAAAAAAAAGGATTTAATATGGTGTTCTGCAATCATAACAATTTATTCAAACCACTCATTATTTTTGATTGATGAGATTTGGATCTGGTAAGCTTTGTCTGACATGAAAAGAAAAGAAAAACTGTTTCCGTCTTAAATTATAAAGGGCATTTATGGTCTTGATACCAATCCTAGTAACAGGAAACGTAATTTTGTGATTTTTCTATTATATTTTGCCTTCTCATATGATGTATTTGTATTCAAAATCTCTCAGAGAAAGAGAGAATCAAGTACCGCAAAATACAATGGTTTCAATCTTAAACTGATTCCTTTCAACCAACAGGCCAACCTGATATTGCATAATATCAAAAAGGAATATTCTGTTTCCTGAGAATATCTTAATTATAGAACCTGCATGGTACCTGGCCATGATATTCTGGTCTTACTTTTTCTTACAACCTTTTTAGAGTATAATAAGTATAAAATGTGAGGTGGCCTGCAATTTTCAGGCTCAATGGCTAGTTTGGACAAATTGTTATTTCAATATTTTTTTAAAGCAATTCCTCGCATGAAACAGTTGAAATTTTTTAGAATATATTCGTATTTGGCTGAGATATGACCCAAAACTTAACACAAGGCTGGGGAATGAGAAACTGAGAAAGAGAAAAAAGTTTTTAAGGTTAGGGAAAGTTTTCATGCAGGGTTGCAGTTATCTTCACAAAAACACCGTATAGCACATTTAAAGTTTCTTTTCGGCTTTGATTTTTTTTTGACAAGATAAAAAAATAGTTGATAATTGATAAGAAGTTAAAAAGTGGGAAACCTTGAAAAAATTGATTTTTTGTGTTTGAAGCTCAACAGCTCAAAATAGTAACTTCCGACATGAGCCTAAAAATTCGAAGCCACTTCAAAAATACCGTGCTATTAGAATCTTGCTAAGTATTTAAGACAGCAAACTTAAAACTCGTGACATCACTAACACATCTTGAATATAAAGTTACAGAGGTTTATCACCAAGATACATTTTTTAAATAATAGTTGATGATGTAGATTTAAAAAAATACCCATATGTAAAATTTTACAATATTACAAATCAATTCGTGTATTGACCTTGTCCAGGTGGTTGCTGTCATAAATTTCACTGTCAGAATTTGAAAACACCAGAATTAGTTTCTAATGAAATTTATGTCTTCCCGACTGATAATTTAACATTTACTCACTTTTCTTGCATTTATTTCCGAGTCAGATGAGTTTGAACAGATGCCACTGGCATGCAACTTGATCCCCTGTGAGCAAGAAAAATACTTCTTGAAAGCAGCATTCGCCAGGTTGTAAATTATTTTACAAGGAGCCTTTCTCTCTGACTAGACAGTTCAGCTTACTGCTTACTATCCAGTCCAGTATACTTTAATCTACTTCATAAAATCAATGAAAGATAAGATCTATCTCTGTGCATTATAGATGTTAATTGATCAGCCAAATAAGTCACAAGAAATTAAAAAGTCTTGACATCCTGAACAATTAGCTTCTAGTTGGTAAACCTTGTAAAAAATTAGGAGCATGTATAAAACAAGAATCTCTGCCATGATCACCCAATACTGACACTCATATTCGCACCTTGTTCCGTGCAACCATTCTCAGTGCTGCTTTAGAATAAATCATGTATGCTAGGTGCAAAGAAACTTAAAAAAAAGTGCAGAAAGAATAGAATCACCTCTCCTCTGGAAAAATGTTTGCTCTCCATATGCCACTTCTCCTCCTCCTCCTCCTCCTCCTCCTCTCCCGTGAATTCCTCACTCTCTTCTGATGAAAAGTCTGACCGATCCTCCTCCTCCTCGGACAAGTCTTCCAGCAACCCTGACAGCGGAATCGAGGATGACAAAAGCTGTGCTGCCCGCTTTGAGTACGCTGCGGAGCTTGGAGGAAACGATGTCGATGCCGCTGCTGAAGCTGGAGAATTCTTTCCTGCAGATGATGATGTTGGTGGCAGTTGTGCTGCTGCTCTTGATGATGATGAAGTGGAGGAGCGATGACGTGGGGAGGAGGAGAATGCCGAAAGCGGTCTGTTGTGCACGTCCACAAAACAGTCACCGTCTATTCCTGGAGGGATCCAGCCGATGAAGCCGGGCACATATGCACTGGCTATCAGGCACTGAGGAAAAACAAAAAAAACGGCAATGAGGAAAATTTACTAACGTGGAGGAGAAATTTTTTTTATCATTATTGGAAAGACTTGAATGGCATGATGGTGGTCCTGGTCATGAACATGTTTGACGATAGAATCCCATTCATCTTGACTGAAGAAGCTCCAACATTTCTACCAACTTTTTGTCTGGCCAAAAACTTGAGCCGAATATTTATGAAAGGCTTAAGAATAAGCACTAGAAGAGGGTGATTGATAGTATGGGATAGATTGGGATAGTTTGGGATAGAATCCCTCAAAAAGTCATCACATGCCTTTTAATTTCAAGCACAGTTCATAAAGAGAGGACGACAACTGCAATTAGTTTGGGACCTCAACAGTTACAGAGCCAGAAGGAAGCAAGCGATCGAGATTTTGAGAGCAGAGTCTGGGCGCTCAGTCTGAACAAAACAATATCTTGAGCGACGCAACCTCTTGGAAGAAAATTATACAAAAACATTTAAAGGAAACCAAGCAAATAAAAAAAAAAGTCTATCAGAAACTGACACAGTTAAGATTATGTATACGACGAGAGAAAATGCCAAGCAAATAGAAGTTGAATTCATCTTTCTTTTGTTGAAGTTGTTGGAAGTTATGGACGGGAGCAATCAAAAAGTGTGTCTCAATACTGATATGTAAGCTGAGCCGGATCAAGCTGGGTTGTTGTTGTTTTTCGCCCGTTTCTCAATCAATACAGAGCTCAGCAGAGAGAAGAGCCACGGTCGCGGCTCATAAAACAGCGGCAAGAAAGAAGTTAATCTAATTGTTTTCCAACAACAAAAGTGCAAGGCTAAGTCCACCCAAACACCTAAACATAAACGCCTTCAGTTCAATTAAAAACAATAACAAGGTTCAAGTGACACTGACCTCATTAGTCGTCGGACCAATCAAAAGTTAACAGTACACAAAGACGGGAAAGAAAGTCAACGCCAGTGCCAGCAATAAAACTCGGGATAAGGAAGACTTAAGTTATAAGCAGGTTAGCCTTTGTTGTGGGTCAAGACTGGACTGTGTCTAAGACCCTTACAACTTGCGTAATCCCATTGGTCAAATCTGAGCTCACAACAAATTGAAACCAAAAACCATCGAAGGTGTCGACAAATGAAAGAAGAAAATGAAAACCGAGAAAAATCATGGTTATTAATCTTGCCATAACATGATGAGTATTATGAGAGACTCTTGATTAAGTTAATAGAAGTCTGTTGTTGCTTTCGAGGGTACCTGGTTAGTGACCACTGTCCAGCGGAGCTAAAGCAGCTGACGTCAGTACAACAGGCCCAAGAACGTGATCTGGTCTGACCTCCTATGATTCCTGCAGTTAGGAATGCAGTGACCGTAAATTGTAGCGAGGTATTGGCAGCGAAGGGAAGTTGCGTGATGGTTAATCTCGAAAAGTACTGAGAGCTGAATGGTCTGATCTTATCAAAAAAACAAAAAAACAACAACACAACAAAGAAACGCCCATAAAGCGCGATATGATTAATGTGTTCATTAAAAGTAGGAAAAATAAAGAAAGAAAACACTTTGTGGAGACCACTGGTGGTGAGCACGGAGAGAGAAAGAAAGAAAGAAAACACTTTGTGGAGACCACTGGTGGTGAGCACGGAGAAAGAAAGAAAACACTTTGTGGAGACCACCGGTGATGAGCACGGAGAAAGAAAGAAAACACTTTGTGGAGACCACCGGTGATGAGCACGGAGAAAGAAAGAAAACACTTTGTGGAGACCACCGGTGATGAGCGCGGAGAAAGAAAGAAAGAAAGAAAACACTTTGTGGAGACCACCGGTGATGAGCACGGAGAAAGAAAGAAAACACTTTGTGGAGACCACCGGTGATGAGCGCGGAGAAAGAAAGAAAGAAAACACTTTGTGGAGACCACCGGTGATGAGCGCGGAGAAAGAAAGAAAACACTTTGTGGAGACCACCGGTGATGAGCACGGAGAGAGAAAGAAAGAAAGAAAACACTTTGTGGAGACCACCGGTGATGAGCGCGGAGAAAGAAAGAAAGAAAACACTTTGTGGAGACCACCGGTGATGAGCACGGAGAAAGAAAGAAAGAAAACACTTTGTGGAGACCACCGGTGATGAGCACGGAGAAAGAAAGAAAGAAAACACTTTGTGGAGACCACCGGTGATGAGCACGGAGAAAGAAAGAAAACACTTTGTGGAGACCACCGGTGATGAGCACGGAGAAAGAAAGAAAGAAAACACTTTGTGGAGACCACCGGTGATGAGCACGGAGAAAGAAAGAAAACACTTTGTGGAGACCACCGGTGATGAGCACGGAGAGAGAAAGAAAACACTTTGTGGAGACCACCGGTGATGAGCACGGAGAAAGAAAGAAAACACTTTGTGGAGACCACCGGTGATGAGCGCGGAGAAAGAAAGAAAGAAAACACTTTGTGGAGACCACCGGTGATGAGCGCGGAGAAAGAAAGAAAGAAAACACTTTGTGGAGACCACCGGTGATGAGCGCGGAGAAAGAAAGAAAACACTTTGTGGAGACCACCGGTGATGAGCACGGAGAGAGAAAGAAAACACTTTGTGGAGACCACCGGTGATGAGCGCGGAGAAAGAAAGAAAGAAAGAAAACACTTTGTGGAGACCACCGGTGATGAGCGCGGAGAAAGAAAGAAAGAAAGAAAACACTTTGTGGAGACCACCGGTGATGAGCGCGGAGAAAGAAAGAAAGAAAACACTTTGTGGAGACCACCGGTGATGAGCACGGAGAAAGAAAGAAAGAAAACACTTTGTGGAGACCACCGGTGATGAGCACGGAGAAAGAAAGAAAGAAAACACTTTGTGGAGACCACCGGTGATGAGCGCGGAGAAAGAAAGAAAGAAAACACTTTGTGGAGACCACTGGTGGTGAGCACGGAGAAAGAAAGAAAACACTTTGTGGAGACCACCGGTGATGAGCGCGGAGAAAGAAAGAAAGAAAACACTTTGTGGAGACCACCGGTGATGAGCGCGGAGAAAGAAAGAAAGAAAACACTTTGTGGAGACCACCGGTGATGAGCGCGGAGAAAGAAAGAAAACACTTTGTGGAGACCACCGGTGATGAGCGCGGAGAAAGAAAGAAAGAAAGAAAGAAAACACTTTGTGGAGACCACCGGTGATGAGCGCGGAGAAAGAAAGAAAGAAAGAAAACACTTTGTGACGACCACCGGTGATGAGCGCGGAGAAAGAAAGAAAACACTTTGTGGAGACCACCGGTGATGAGCGCGGAGAAAGAAAGAAAGAAAACACTTTGTGATGAGCGCGGAGACACTTTGTGTGTGGAGACCACCGGTGATGAGCGCGGAGAAAGAAAGAAAGAAAACACTTTGTGGAGACCACCGGTGATGAGCGCGGAGAAAGAAAGAAAACACTTTGTGACGATCACCGGTGATGAGCGCGGAGAAAGAAAGAAAACACTTTGTGGAGACCACCGGTGATGAGCGCGGAGAAAGAAAGAAAGAAAGAAAACACTTTGTGGAGACCACCGGTGATGAGCGCGGAGAAAGAAAGAAAGAAAACACTTTGTGGAGACCACCGGTGATGAGCGCGGAGAAAGAAAGAAAGAAAACACTTTGTGGAGACCACCGGTGATGAGCGCGGAGAAAGAAAGAAAGAAAGAAAACACTTTGTGGAGACCACCGGTGATGAGCGCGGAGAAAGAAAGAAAACACTTTGTGGAGACCACCGGTGATGAGCGCGGAAAAAGAAAGAAAGAAAGAAAGAAAACACTTTGTGAAGACCACCGGTGATGAGCGCGGAAAAAGAAAGAAAGAAAACACTTTGTGGAGACCACCGGTGATGAGCGCGGAGAAAGAAAGAAAGAAAGAAAACACTTTGTGGAGACCACCGGTGATGAGCGCGGAGAAAGAAAGAAAGAAAGAAAACACTTTGTGGAGACCACCGGTGATGAGCGCGGAGAAAGAAAGAAAGAAAACACTTTGTGGAGACCACCGGTGATGAGCGCGGAGAAAGAAAGAAAGAAAACACTTTGTGGAGACCACCGGTGATGAGCGCGGAGAAAGAAAGAAAGAAAGAAAACACTTTGTGGAGACCACCGGTGATGAGCGCGGAGAAAGAAAGAAAGAAAGAAAACACTTTGTGGAGACCACCGGTGATGAGCGCGGAGAAAGAAAGAAAGAAAGAAAACACTTTGTGAAGACCACCGGTGATGAGCGCGGAAAAAGAAAAAAAGAAAACACTTTGTGGAGACCACCGGTGATGAGCGCGGAGAAAGAAAGAAAGAAAACACTTTGTGGAGACCACTGGTGGTGAGCGCTGCAGACTTGATATTAGTGTGTGGCCTCATTTTAAAGTTATAAAGAAGTACCCAGCTCACTGACAGGGCGGAGATCTAGAATGACAAACAGCAGGTTTGTTATTCGATCCCATCACATAGTTTGAAGAGGCCCGTGATCTTATCACCATCTCTGAGCAGCCGGGATCTAGTGATGGATTCCGCACATATTTTTCTATCTATCTATCTATCTATCTATCTAGAGAGAGAGAGAGAGAGAGAGAGAGAGAGAGAGAGAGAGAGAGAGAGAGAGAGAGAGAAAGAGAGAGAAAGACAGCGAGAGAGAGTGAGAGAGAGAGAAAGCGAGAGAGAAAGCGAGAGAGAGAGAGAAAGATAGAGAGAGAGAGTGAGAGAGAGAGAAAGCGAGAGAGAGAAAGAGAGAGAGAAAGCGAGAGAGAGAGAGAGAGAGAGAGAGAGAGAGAGAGAGAGAGAGAGAGAGAGAGAGAGAGAGAGAGAGAGAGAGAGAGAGAGAGAGAGAGAGAAAGCGACCTTCTATATCCTCCTGTAGTAGTCCTCTACGGACTGACTTTACATAAATACAAAGAACATGTTAGCACGGTCGCTTTCTCGAAACCAGAAAGGAGAGACATAAGAGATGGCATAAAAAAACAAAAACAAAAACAAAAAATGCAAGAAAAAAGCGACAAAAAATACATTCGAACAAAACAAAACAAATAATAAAAAAAAACAACAACTTACAATGCCAATAATTATCAACAAAGAACTTTATAATATATAAGACTCGCGTTTCATATGCCCTACATTTAGATCCAGATCTAGGACGAGAAAGTGAGGTTCTGTGGTTGCAATTACAAGAACGAGACAAACAATTCTCATAAAAAAGAAACACACATACATACAACCCAAAGTTGATAACAATTGATGATTTAGTTTAATATATTTATATCCAACCCCCTGAAAAAAAAAAGGTTTGACAGTGGAATCCATTTAGCGCATCTTGGGAAAGCACAATCATAATTATGATACAAAAACAAAATGCAAAAAAAATTATTCCCCACTTCATCCATATACACGTTCAAATTTTTTAAAATTGAGACTAAATTCACTAAATGTTTAAAAAGATATTTTTAGCACCATGCTTACTTTGTTATGCAAGGAACGATAATGAGAGCCACTGGCCATAAAATCTTAACTTTCACAACAAAGAAAACAAGGAGACTTTGGACTCGCACGTGCTCTGACAATGACCGGTGTACACAAATCTATTAATAAGAATGATGGGAGCCTTGTTGACCGAGATCAAGGAAAAACCAAACTAAACGAAGCCAAACTAAAACCAAAACCAAAGGATAACAAGAATGTCGTCTAATCAACCAGCTGCCATAGAAAGGCGCTGAATGGTCCAGCCGCTACAGTGGCAGGCTGACATCCAGGGGCCCCTGGTTCGATTCCAGGTGAGGTAGGCGCTACATACTCCAGTCGCTAGAGCACCGTGCTGATATACAGCAGGCCCTGATTCGATTCTGGGTGAGGTCGGCGCTACATAGTCCAGTCGCTAGAGTACCGTGCTGATATACAGCAGGCCCTGATTCGATTCTGGGTGAAGTAGGCGCTACATAGTCCAGTCGCTAGAGTACCGTGCTGATATACAGCAGGCCCTGATTCGATTCTGGGTGAGGTCGGCGCTACATAGTCCAGTCGCTAGAGTACCGTGCTGATATACAGCAGGCCCTGATTCGATTCTGGGTGAAGGAGGCGCTACATAGTCCAGTCGCTAGAGTACCGTGCTGATATACAGCAGGCCCTGATTCGATTCTGGGTGAAGTAGGCGCTACATACTCCAGTCGCTAGAGTACCGTGCTGATATACAGCAGGCCCTGATTCGATTCTGGGTGAGGTAGGCGCTACATACTCCAGTCGCTAGAGCACTGTGCTGATATACAGCAGGCCCTGATTCGATTCTGGGTGAGGTCGGCGCTACATAGTCCAGTCGCTAGAGTACCGTGCTGATATACAGCAGGCCCTGGTTCGATTCTGGGTGAGGTAGGCGCTACATACTCCAGTCGCTAGAGTACCGTGCTGATATACAGCAGGCCCTGATTCGATTCTGGGTGAGGTAGGCGCTACATACTCCAGTCGCTAGAGCACTGTGCTGATATACAGCAGGCCCTGATTCGATTCTGGGTGAGGTCGGCGCTACATACTCCAGTCGCTAGAGTACCGTGCTGATATACAGCAGGCCCTGATTCGATTCTGGGTGAGGTCGGCGCTACATAGTCCAGTCGCTAGAGTACCGTGCTGATATACAGCAGGCCCTGATTCGATTCTGGGTGAAGTAGGCGCTACATAGTCCAGTCGCTAGAGTATCAGGCTGACATCCAGGGGCCCCTAGTTCGATTCTGGGTGAAGTAGGCGCTACATACTCCAGTCGCTAGAGTACCGTGCTGATATACAGCAGGCCCTGATTCGATTCTGGGTGAAGTAGGCGCTACATACTCCAGTCGCTAGAGCACCAGGCTGATATACAGCAGGCCCTGATTCGATTCTGGGTGAAGTAGGCGCTACATAGTCCAGTCGCTAGAGTACCGTGCTGATATACAGCAGGCCCTGGTTCGATTCTGGGTGAAGTAGGCGCTACATACTCCAGTCGCTAGAGTACCGTGCTGATATACAGCAGGCCCTGATTCGATTCTGGGTGAGGTCGGCGCTACATAGTCCAGTCGTTACAGCACCGTGCTGATATACAGCAGGCCCTGATTCGATTCTGGGTGAGGTCGGCGCTACATAGTCCAGTCGCTAGAGTACCGTGCTGATATACAGCAGGCCCTGGTTCGATTCTGGGTGAAGTAGGCGCTACATAGTCCAGTCGCTAGAGTACCGTGCTGATATACAGCAGGCCCTGATTCGATTCTGGGTGAAGTAGGCGCTACATAGTCCAGTCGCTAGAGTACCGTGCTGATATACAGCAGGCCCTGATTCGATTCTGGGTGAGGTCGGCGCTACATACTCCAGTCGCTAGAGTACCGTGCTGATATACAGCAGGCCCTGATTCGATTCTGGGTGAAGTAAGCGCTACATAGTCCAGTCGCTAGAGTACCGTGCTGATATACAGCAGGCCCTGATTCGATTCTGGGTGAAGTAGGCGCTACATACTCCAGTCGCTAGAGTACCGTGCTGATATACAGCAGGCCCTGATTCGATTCTGGGTGAGGTCGGCGCTACATAGTCCAGTCGCTAGAGTACCGTGCTGATATACAGCAGGCCCTGATTCGATTCTGGGTGAGGTAGGCGCTACATAGTCCAGTCGCTAGAGCACCGTGCTGATATACAGCAGGCCCTGATTCGATTCTGGGTGAGGTCGGCGCTACATACTCCAGTCGCTAGAGCACTGTGCTGATATACAGCAGGCCCTGGTTCGATTCTGGGTGAGGTAGGCGCTACATACTCCAGTCGCTAGAGCACTGTGCTGATATACAGCAGGCCCTGATTCGATTCTGGGTGAAGTAGGCGCTACATACTCCAGTCGCTAGAGCACCAGGCTGATGTACAGCAGGCCCTGATTCGATTCTGGGTGAAGTAGGCGCTACATAGTCCAGTCGCTAGAGTACCAGGCTGATATACAGCAGGCCCTGATTCGATTCTGGGTCAAGTAAGCGCTACATAGTCCAGTCGCTAGAATATCAGGCTGATATACAGCAGGCACTGATTCGATTCTGGGTGAAGTAGGCGCTACATAGTCCAGTAGCTAGAGTATCAGGCTGACATCCAGGGGCCCCTGGTTCGATTCCATGTGAGGTAGGCGCTACATAGTCCAGTCGCTAGAGCACCGTGCTGATATACAGCAGGCACTGGTTCGATTCCGGGCCGGGACATACGATGCCGGGGTCGGATATTATCTATCCAACACGATCTCTGACTTGATGTAAAGCCGTCGATTCCTCATATTAAATTCTTCGGGAAAACCAAGGAAGGTAAAATTAACAACCGCCCCAGACACGAGAGGCGGCGGTTTAAAGCCAGGCTAAAATCGGGACCAGAAAGTGCAAAGTTCGCGCAACTCTAAAATCGTTTACGATAGCATTTCATGTACAACCTGGTGGACTTGATAAACTCATTGTAGGCGGGTTGAAAAGTTCAGTCAAATCGCTTCAAAAGTATCATGCACAGCCTAGACAGACCTGAGTTTGAACTTATTGGTCGCGACAATAGTGGAAAATTTTATCGAGTTACGTAAAACGTAATGGGTAGGGAAAAGTCATGCAATCACATATCCCCTTCATAAAGCTAAGTTTCTGCTTCTAAACAATCTACAGAATGTATCGTCCTCCACAGTCAACTAAGCATGATCGAAGTGCATTAAAAACAAAGAAACAAACTTTTTTTTTGGACTTAAGGCAATGGTTGCGGACTCCAGGTGATGGAGCCTGGCTTTTCCCGTTCCCAAATTGTTCCAAACCATAAATGAAGTCCCAATTTTTTTCCCCACTAAGTTGCGGAAAGAATATTAAAACAAAGCCCCATCTAGTCATAGTGGCCACCTATTGTGACGTCGTCCTTATCTCTTTGAACCTTTGTATAGGCCCTTTCTAATCTTGCTCTCTGATCAGTTTTACATCCCTTGATGTTATCAAATAATCTAATAAGATAGTCCGTCCAGGCTTTTTTTTATTTTCAATCTCTACAGATCAATTTTACTTACAACAAGAATGCTTTAAATCAGCAGAGATAACAACGTAACAGTCAGCGATGCAGGCTGGACAGTTGTATTAACATCAGTGTAAAATTAATAAACGTGTCGAAACTTTACGATGTATGCCAAAGGCATTATTGCTATAATCGTTCATAAACAATTATGACTCTTACAATATTAGCCACACGTTCATCTACACTTTCCTGCCTTTGTCTGCCCGAGGGGGGAAAATACTCCTGGTCTCTGTGGTCTCTTTTTAAAAATTCGGAATTCTCTCGTGACATCTCTGTAAAAACCCCCTGCGGTCAATCTTTGATTTTCTCCAAAATGACTTTAGAGAAAGACCAGCTGTAGTCACAGTGTAGCAAAATCCCCACCAACCTTTCAATACTTGTGTCACTCACAAGAGCTTAAACCGCTAAAAGAACTACAAAGCCAAACTCGTGCTGCTAATGATAATTACATTCTCACGAGCTTTGAGGGTCGGGCCACCTGCCATTGAATATGTGCTAATCGAGGTAGGCCGAGGGCTGCAACCATGTCCACTCCAGCTGACCGCAGAGCGCCTCCTGCCGACTTAGTACTGACGTCATCGTCACATCTCGTCACCCCGGAGCCAAAATTATAACGCTGGACACCGGAAAGGTCACACATGGTGGTTACTGATGTACGTGTTGGTCAATCTGCACGATACGCAGAGTCCACACGACTCCATCCAAGATAAAGCGGGCGTAAAAAGACTTCTCCTTTCAAAGGTAACCCGAGAGGACATTTGAAATCAAGCACAAGTGTTTTGTTCAATCGGAAATGTAGAATATAACGCGAAGCACTGCGCATGGTGGAACAAGATACCTTTGCCATCCTCCACGGGTCATATAGACAGGCTATATCATATTTTTTCCCCCGCATTTTGCGCATCTAATGAAAGTCAGCTTTCGGCCTATGTGTGCGCATGCCCGGGGACGATAAAATAACAAAACATCTCGCCTAATGGGGGAATTTTACAAGGGAGGGGCGAATACTCTTACGGAAGATTATAACCGATAGCGTATCATTTTTGCAAAGACTGCCATACCTCATAGCGAAAGAAATGAAGTTTACAAAACCGAAAAGAATGAATAAAATTTTTTTTTCAAAGATATTTCCAAATTCAGTCAACTGTATAATGGGTAAAAAAAAAAGGTCACCCATGTACAATGATATGGCATATTCAGATCTGTTTCCGTCTTTACCAACCCCGAAAGATGACTTTCCAACACCTATAAGGAGACAATGTTGCTGTTCAAAGCTTATCCCACCACTTCTCTCCCTTCTCTTCCCAATTTCTTTCGTTGCGATAAAAATGTTTCGCTAGCTATGACGATAAGTCTTGCCAAGGGTTACTTGAAATGCAGAACGCGACACTGATAAAAAAAACAAACCATCCTATCATAACCAAACTGCACTGAACCTCAGCGAGACATCTTTTTGATGATAAGACCGCCAGGTTATGTGACCAAAGGTAGGTGTTCACGAGGCGCCGCGATTTTTGCCAACTGCACAAATTTTGAAATACTTATCATTATAATAGTTAAACTAAAGCCAGTATATTTAAACCCTGAATGTATAGTGAGGAATGGACCGAGCCGGGCTATGCTGTGTAAAGACCACAGAGCGGATGCCTAGAGGCTTGCCCTAAAGGGACCAACATGCAGCTAGCATCACCATTCCACGGAATGCTTTTAAATGACAAATAGCAAGTGTGTGTAATATAATTATATTGTAGAAAGCAGCAAACCATTCAACAAAATAGAATAATTTGCTGCTTTCACATATCGCGGATATCTTCGTGTGACGTCAAAGCACTTTGTGAAATATTGCTGCTACTAAAGAAAATCGACTAATTCTGTTCTTTCCCAATCCGTTTTTAGATCCTTTTAAACGCTTATGAGAAAGCTGTGAATTTCGACTTGAGTACATAAAAGTGCAATGCCTTAAACCCACAAGATAATGAATGTTTAAAAATAGAAATCTGTAAATAGATTTGAATTTTACAAAATTAGTTAACTATTCTTATTGTATGCCGTCTAGTGTATTCAAAGTTCAAGCAGTGACGTGTATCCCACGACAAAAGAATTTAGGCCCGGATTTATCTGTTTTAGATCACAGTTTGTGAGCACTTGGAAAGTTATCTGTCTGAGCACTTGGAAAGTTATTTGTCTGAGCACTTGGAAAGTTATCTGTCTAAGCACTTGGAAAGATATCTGTCTGAGCACTTGGAAAGATATCTGTCTTAGCACTTGGAAAGTTATTTGTCTGAGCACTTGGAAAGTTATCTGTCTAAGCACTTGGAAAGTTATTTGTCTGAACACTTGGAAAGGTATCTGTGTGAGCACTTGGAAAGACATTTGTCTGTGCAATTGGAAAATTATTTGTCTGAGCACTTGGAAAGACATTTGTCTGTGCATTTGGAAAATTATTCGTCTGAACACTTGGAAAGATATTTTTCTGAGCACTTGGAAAGATATTTGTCTGGGCACTTGAAAAGATATCTGTCTGAGTTTGTCACATTATGCATGTGGCTGGACAGTTGACCGAAACTCCGTGACACTCAGTGTGGGCGAGATGGAAGCCTGTAACTTGCATCCTGGTCGCTGTACTGGTAAACAACCCTTGCGGCGTGTGTAATCTCGATGAATAGTTTTTTTGACTGATATACTCTGTCCAGTAGAAGCTAGTTCAAGGTATTCCCCTGCACGAAATAAAAAAAAAAAACCCAACAAAACAAAACAAAAAAAAAAAACAACAAAAAAAACCAACCTTCTAAGGACAGGGTAAAGGTAGGACTACGTTAAGATATCCACCTCGAGGTTCTTTTACTGGCAAGAGGACCGAAAAGATGGCATCATGTCATGGAAGACAAAGGGATTTTTGTTTCCATCCTCTATATCACACAGTCAACGGCAGATAGACACATGCGGTTAGTAGCCTTGGATTGTGCAACACTTAAAATTTGGATGAGTCACTATACAAGGAGACATTGACACGGATAAGGCAAACTTAGGCGGATACCCACAGGAAACACGCTCTCTCTCTCTCTCTCTCTCTCTCTCTCTCTCTCTCTCTCTCTCTCTCTACTTGTCTGTCTCCCCCTCAACTCCAACCCCCTTCATCCTCTCTTTCTTGACTTCTTCAGTAAAAAACTAAAAACATCGACTTGAAGCACATGTTAGAGTGACATTAATATTTACATGATTTGAAAGACTTGTTAAAAGCATAGCAAGATAATGTTACACAACAACTAAGAGACTTAAATGCTCACGTCATCTATCACTTTCTCACGTTTCAATTATCACGCATTAGGCGAATGAACATCATGTAAACGCTTTCGGAAACCGAAATAAAACCCACGCCCTTTTTTTACTTTAAACATGTTAAAAAAAAAAAACAAAAACAAAAACAAAAACCGTTCAAAGCAACTGTTCTAGCCGGAGAGACAACATCAATGCATACTCAGTAATGTTGTTTTATTCAATTTACATACATCGATTCCCATCACCAAACCAAAACCAATTGATTGCTGTAGTCCGGGTGTCAAAACGCGCCAAAAGTCTCCGTTTTTCATGCACCACTGACTGAGCAGTCATCCTCGCCATGTTTTGAGACTAATGGCGCTCGCACGATGCGAAACAGTCAAACACGACAGACCCTGGTGAGAGGATACAGGGCGGGGCAGATTGAAGGCAACAAAGAGTGGAAGAGGTAGACAAAAGTGAGCATTTTTTTTTCTTCTGGCAGAGGTAGTTAAGATGAGCCATAGCAGGGTAAGGAAGAGAAGGTCACGAAGATAAATGATAAGCGAAAAACGAGGAAGTAGAAATGATGAAGGATTAGAACAAAAGTATCGAACGAGAGGAATGATGAAGAAAAGAAAAAAAAGGGAGGAGGCAGGAAAGAAGAAGAAGAAGAAGAAGAAGAAGAAGAAGAAGAAGAAGAAGAAGAAGAAGAAGAAGAAGAAGAAGAAGAAGAAGAAGAAGAAGAAGAAGAAGAAGAAGAAGAAGAAGAAGAAGAAGAAGTCGCAACGGCAGTCAAATCCATAAAATTCAGTCTGCCAATCTGTGCCTCACACAAACAAACACGTTCACAAGCACGCCTATCGTATAAGTCTATTTACAAAATCATCCGCCATGGGTGGATCAGGGTAAACTTATTGAACCGTTTATGTAATCGATCATACACGAATGGGCTGACACCCTGCGTCGCAGTCATTTCGCCAACTCAGCAAAAACTAGCGTGGGCCGGAGATTCTACTAGGTAAAGCATGTTAGACAAATCGATATAGATCTATGAAGCGAGAAAAAAACATGACTTTGGTTTAACTGGATCTAGCAGTTTATTAACCTTGACCTTCTATCATTCACACAGAAGATTCCAGTTCTATAAAACAATTAATGATATCGCTCAGGTACAAAAATTCCAAGGACAACATGATAGCTATGACGTATGAACAACACGCAGCAGGCCGGCTGTATGATAGATCTACACGCGTGTTATGCTCGCATCTCAGTGCAGGCGGAAAGCCATTTTAACCCCAAGACAAACTGCAACACACTCAAGTTTCATCTTAACATTTTGATGATAAAATGACAACCTAGGTTGCTTTTTCTTCGCGCGGAGCTGGACCTAAAAATAATCCAAAATCCAAAAATGGGATAAGACAGGCTAATCCTTCGGCACTTTCTATCGACACTTAGTGCAGTGTTATTGGGTTACGATAAGGCTGGGATGAACAAAGCAGTAGATAGATCTAGATGTAGGGATCAATAAAGACAAACGAGCAGAGAATAGAGCGGTAGATAGATCTAGATGTAGGGATCAATAAAGACAAACGAGCAGAGAATAGAGCAATAGATAGATCTAGATGTAGGGATCAATAAAGACAAACGAGCAGAGAATAAAGCAGTAGATAGATCTAGATGTAGGGATCAATAAAGACAAACGAGCAGAGAATAGAGCAATAGATAGATCTAGATGTAGGGATCAATAAAGACAAACGAGCAGAGAATAGAGCAGTAGATAGATCTAGATGTAGGGATCAATAAAGACAAACGAGCAGAGAATAGAGCGGTAGATAGATCTAGATGTAGGGATCAATAAAGACAAACGAGCAGAGAATAGAGCAATAGATAGATCTAGATGTAGGGATCAATAAAGACAAACGAGCAGAGAATAGAGCAGTAGATAGATCTAGATGTAGGGATCAATAAAGACAAACGAGCAGAGAATAGAGCGGTAGATAGATCTAGATGTAGGGATCAATAAAGACAAACGAGCAGAGAATAGAGCAATAGATAGATCTAGATGTAGGGATCAATAAAGACAAACGAGCAGAGAATAGAGCGGTAGATAGATCTAGATGTAGGGATCAATAAAGACAAACGAGCAGAGAATAGAGCGGTAGATAGATCTAGATGTAGGGATCAATAAAGACAAACGAGCAGAGAATAGAGCAGTAGATAGATCTAGATGTAGGGATCAATAAAGACAAACGAGCAGAGAATAGAGCGGTAGATAGATCTAGATGTAGGGATCAATAAAGACAAACGAGCAGAGAATAGAGCGGTAGATAGATCTAGATGTAGGGATCAATAAAGACAAACGAGCAGAGAATAGAGCGGTAGATAGATCTAGATGTAGGGATCAATAAAGGCAAACGAGCAGAGAATAGAGCGGTAGATAGATCTAGATGTAGGGATCAATAAAGGCAAACGAGCAGAGAATAGAGCGGTAGATAGATCTAGATGTAGGGATCAATAAAGACAAACGAGCAGAGAACAGAGCGGTAGATAGATCTAGATGTAGGGATCAATAAAGGCAAACGAGCAGAGAGCAGAGCGCACCATAGAACCGAGAAGCATTCGCACGGCAAGAATAGCTTCTAAATCGAGCCTCTATACATAGCCTCATTCTAAAAATAGATTTCATGTAACAGATTTAAAGACCAAAGCAGCTTAATGGAGACAATTTTTTTAATGGAACTAGACTTATGGATTATAAGATTAGGACTAGCTTGTGGGATTGTGGATGTTAACTGACAAAGCCCAAATGGATGATAGAAGTAAGCACGGATAGAGGTCATGCATGGTCGCACAAGAGCAGGTTCAAGCATGACAAGCGATGTGCTCGCATATGCCTTGGGTCATAAATTGGCATTAACTTCAAAATCTAGAAAAATTTAACGCGAAAATCTTGCTTTTGGTGGCAAATCTCGTTGACCTAGAAACTAATATTCCTTGAGGTAATGACGGAGGAAGGCGGAAACGAAGCTTCTATTTAAGTGACTTCCGGTCAGAGCTAGCCAATACGTTTACCGAATTAGTGGAAAACACCCTACAGTTATCACTTTCAGCACGCGTGCAACTGCAGCTAAATTAATACCCTCTTAAAGTCCACCGAGCACAGTTTATAAAAAGAAGAAGCAAAAAAAAAAAAAGAAAGGTAGCTATCTACGAAACAATTAAACGCGTGTAAAAAAAGAAAAGAGGTCACAATGAGCGTATCCTTGAAAATTCGAACTGACTTAAAGGGAAAAAAATATGAAAGAGATAATGTCCCACGTGATAAGAACGAATACTTTTTTTTTAATCACGATTCACTGTCGGAGCTAAAGGGTGCGCATAGAGCAGCCAAACTGATGGCGGGAATGATAAAGATAAACCAGTGGCCTCTTACATTCTTTTCTTTACTCTCGCAGAGAACACTAGTTAAGGCCAATTGTTAGAAATGAAACTAAATAAAAAAATCACAAATTTAGTTATTTTTGATACGGTATACAGTAAGATACCACTGTCCATTAAAGTTTTCTTGTCTGATTACAGGGATGCAACAATCTTCGACATCTGTGCAAACTTAATCTCTGGTGAAGAGATAAGAAAATTAGGGCAAAACCTAAACAGAATAACGCATAGGATAAGTCGCGAACCATGAGAATCGTGCCGTAAGTATTGAAGCACCAACCACACAATATAAACGGCGTATTTTGCTGATTACAACCCGGCTCCGTTATAATAATGTGTTCCGGACCTCTGTGGAGGAGGAGCGAGGTGAGTGGACAAGACTAGGGCCAGCAGTGTTGCAGCCAGGCTGCACGCCGACCTACCAGTACTCGTGGCCCATTTCCATCTACGCCACGAAGGAAAACAAATAGGTCAATGTCCTAATCGCCGTTTTCCGTTTCGCTTTATTTTTTTAGAGGAATGATAAAATAATATGAAATTTCGACAAGTAAAAAAACCGTTTTTTCCCCCCTTCCCATGATCATGGAAAATGGAGTAGATTGCCAAGGCACGTGAAGTTCCAACTAATGCACCCCGACATGTCCTTGTAAATGTCCAACAAATGTCATTAGTGCACACACACTAGATTTGATTGAAGTGTTAATTACGAAGATAAAGTCGTGTGGCATAATACAAAGTCCCAATCCATATTGCATTTCCTTGGCGTGATCTCATCAGCTATCCTTGCGATGACTAATAATTAAAACATGATAAATTGATCTGGGGGGGGGGAGGGGAGGAGGCAGGCAGTGGTCAATAACAATCGAGTGTTGTAGAGCGAAATTATTTTCTTGACCTTCGATTTGACCTCGACTTCTCTAACGGCCACAGTATTTGCTTTCCGTCTGTCTGTTTGTCTCTATTCATCTCAAAGGTAAATGCAAAGATGGACCAACCTTGGTACGCAAAACAAAATATCATCAAGTAGGTCTCATCGTTTCTTAAGAAAGTCCATCGGCATTCCATCCACCTTTTGCAGAGTCCACGTACTATGGGGCGACGAAACCTGCCTGAGTAAACACTAATGTCAGGCCAAGCATAGCCCTGCCATGTATCATCGACCCGATCACGTGACCTTCCAAAGGGGCTCTGATAACATCGGGCTAAATACTATAAATTCGAAGATTTTTAAAATCTTTTCCTTTCTTAGTATTTGGGATACTAAGTCGAGAATGCTGACTTGAATAGAGTAGAAAATTCCGAGCTCCTCCAATTGCAATGATCTCTCACAAATAAGGTACCATACATAATATACATGTATATATGAGTGTGTGTGTGTGTGTGCGTGATTTTTTTTTTTTTGGGTCTTTTTTCGAAGCTTTTTTCGCTACAATCTTACGACTATTGGCAATGGCCACTAGAATCTATATCTGAAATTTCTAATACTGGCTTCTATCAAATTCAAAATGATACGCATCAACCAAGCTGAGATCATCGCAATGCTGATTTCATCTCACGGTTCAGATTTCACTGTATTTTCAAACACACGGATTTTAAAAGCAAACATTTCGTTTTTTTTTTTTTTTTTTTTTTACTTCAATGCGCTAAATGGCGTGTACTACAAATGATGACATTAATTCCGCTTCCTGTCGCTTAACGTGTCAGATAGTTGGCCGGCAGAGTCACGCAGGGAATCCTGAGGGCTAGTCGGAGAGGTTCTGAGTGCAGTCCTGAAGATCTTTAGACCTTAGCAGCCAGATCTATTATCATCTCATTCCTCTCTATCTACCTCTCATGCCAAGAACAATCTTGTTAGGAGTAGATTGTGAAACAATTAACTGCTCTCTAACGCTTGGCCGGTGACTCAACACCAACAACAATCTTGTTAGGAGTAGATTGTGAAACAATTAACTGCTCTCTAACGCTTGGCCGGTGACTCAACACCAAGAATGAAGATTTAAATAACAGCAAGAGTAGCCGCAGCTGTGTTGATAGTATTACAGGTAGTAATAAAATACAAAACTAGTGGCAGCAACAACAGTATCAGCAATAGTAGTAGTAGTAGTAGTAGTAGTAGTAGTAGTAGTAGTAGTAGTAGTAGTAACAGCAGCAGCAGTAGTAGTAGTAGTAGTAGTAGTAGTAACAGCAGCAGTAGTAGTAGTAGTAGTAGTCGTAGTAGTAGTAGTAGTAGTAGTAGTAGTAGTAGTAGTAGTAGTAGTAGTAGTAGTAGTAACAGCAGCAGCACTAGTAGTAGCAGCAATAATATTAATAATAATATATAATAAATACGGGCTTCCAGGGAAAGTTAAGAGGCAGAAACAAGAGGAGACATAACGTTTCATGACCTCTGACTGAGATTCAGGTACGTAAACCTTCTCTCAGAGCCACTGGTCTTAGCCATAAAGACGCAGACAACGCTAGAGAAACGGTGTGATTAAATGAGACAAGGACAGCAATTTCCCCTCACTGTTCAAAGTCGCATAATAAGGATTAAAGTCAGATCGTATGGGTCGAGATGTATCTTGTGTAACAAGTTAGGTGTGAAAACAGAACGTGCACAATGCATGTCATGGCATGTGATGGGAGGCTTGAACAGGTCCTTAGATTTCATTAACAAATAACCTAAAAAAAGTATAGATTAAAAGAATCAAAGGAAGATCAACAAAATGGAGAGACCCATGCGTTGCGAATGGGGTGTGTACTTTTTGTATAGTGTGTCAGACGTTGCTACCACGCGATGGAAGAGCTGTTTCCCCTGACTCTATTGTCCACTTCAGATGACAGCGGTATTCTTTGTGTATACATGTATATACATATGAGTGAGACAGAGGGAGGGGGGGAGAGAGAGGGGAGGGAGGGAGAGAGAGAGAGAGAGAGAGAGAGAGAGAGAGAGAGAGAGAGAGAGAGAGAGAGAGAGAGAGAGAGAGAAGTGAAATTATGTAATCCTATATTTATTCTTAGAAATAAGTGATCTGGTCCACAGACATTAAATAATCTTCGACCTTGTTTTCGCGACTTCATCAGACACAGGTAGGACGCGAGAAGCTAATTCAATCTTTATAACGCGTAAGACAAAGACTGTAAGTGCTGCACGCACGGTCAGAATCCAACAAGAACGACTGGTAAACGTGTTTCCTAAAATCGTTTTATAAGAAGCCGGAATGTTATGTTATAATGGGGTAGTGCAGCCCACGCACTCTGAAGGAATCAAATCTGAGAATTTCTTCCAGACACTGAGACATTAGTGTTTCACAAGAATGTAGGGAAAACGTGGGGAGGGGGGCTCTGATTCAAATGTCGAAATAAGACAAAATAGGACACCATGAATATGTATCCACTGTTTAAAAGACAAAAAAAAACAAAAAAACATGACGATCTAAAACAATACCGCCGACCTAAGAAGGAAGAAAAAAAAAAAAAGAAAAGGTAGGATTATCCATCGAATACAGTAAAAGACAGTCAACTTGCATAGTAATCCACAGGCTATTCTATTCAAACTAATTATAAAGTGCGCGAAGCAAACACTTGTGTCCAGAAGGAACTGAACAAGATTAATGTTTATGACGCTACCAATTTTTCTTAGGCCGACGGACTGCTGTGACAATATGTGAAAGAATTTCTTGTTCTATGTCAAAGACCTACAGGTCAACCTTTTGGGTAACAGGACTTCCTGAGACCGTTATTTAATGACAAGCGAATGTCGATCTTCTGTAATCGTTGAAATCGATTCTGTCCGCGAGTTCATTTGCGAAAAATTTAATATGTATTCGATCCACTCCACGAAAATGCCAAAACGAGGCTTGAAAATCACCTTCCCATTCGTCTCTTCTTCATCTCAACATAAGAATTCTACTCGTTGATGAAGTTTATAGTTAGTATCGGATATGTTTATTTTCAGCTTTTGGTTTTACACTAAACTATACGACGCCAAAATACTAAATGAAGACATAAATAAAACAAATATATTTTATATAAAAAGTCCCCTGGGGACTCTCAAAATTGCAACCATTGAACCCGCTGGTCTAGGTTAAATGTCTTAACGGTAAATAAGGACCCTTTCATTAGTTTCTATATTACTCGCTACTCAAACACATTCCTTCTCAAAGATCC
This sequence comes from Elysia crispata, assembly GCA_033675545.1. NCBI lineage: Eukaryota > Metazoa > Mollusca > Gastropoda > Plakobranchidae > Elysia > Elysia crispata. The sequence goes on along the minus strand of JAWDGP010005473.1, from coordinate 59,214 downwards.
GAACGCGATTAATCATTTTAAGAAATCAAATCTCACACAAACCGAGTACTTCCCGCCAAGGCCTAACCACTCATGCACTGGGTCAATGGCCGAATGACCACTACAAGCAGAGGGTGCCAGTCATGATGCTTGAGTCCAGATAAACGGTCAAATTGGTCCGCCATCATTATAGGTTCAGGTCACCTTACACCCTCGACCAGAGCAATGTCGAGTTATGTGTGACCTGACTTGTGGTTGACAATTTTGTGAACTACGAATTGAAAGTAGAAAAAGCGAGGCCTTATGAAACCAGCTGATAACGGAATCGTTGAAGAAGAAATACAAACATACATTAGGTGTGGCACGTAAGTCTGAAGCAGCTTTACAGTGGCCTGTATATTGCTCTACCACTACTACTACTACCACTACCACTACTACTACTACTACTACTACTACTACTACTACTACTACTACTACTACTACTACGAAGCAGCAGCGGCAGCCGTAATAGTGTTAGTAGTAAGGTTAAGGAGAAGTACGAAAAAGGAAAAAAAAACAACAAAAAACAAAAAGTAGAAGCATTATTTTCAATAGTTACAAACACTCAACAGTTCAAAGTAAGGATATAAAAATAAAATACAACACACTAGACGGGGCACTCAACTTTCCACAGTTGTCTTAGATTTACTTATCAAGCTGTTTGCCAGTATGAATGTGGCTCAGCCCGTCCTTAAGGCCTCTCATCCACAGCATGAGAATGTCCGGATTCGATCAGGCATGGCGAGGTAACGGTGTAACCCACAAATTAAGGATTAACGGATCCTGTGGTGTTACCTGCCACAGAGCATCTCCTGTCCTGCCATTAGCATCAAACCACTAAACCAGGGGTCGGAAACCTTTACCACCAAGAGAGCCATTTGGACACGTTTCCCACAGGACAGAAAACATTCGGAGCCACCTTTACCACCAAGAGAGCCATTTGGACACGTTTCCCACAGGACAGAAAACATTCGGAGCCACCTTTACCACCAAGAGAGCCATTTGGACACGTTTCCCACAGGACAGAAAACATTCGGAGCCACCTTTACTACCAAGAGAGCCATTTGGACACGTTTCCCACAGGACAGAAAACATTCGGAGCCAACGAACTCTTTGAACATCTTAAAGGAAATACTACTGCATACGTTGAGAGCGATAATCTATTTACAAAATTTGATTGTATTTCGATGTTATAAGATTACCCTAATCGTCAAATGTAGACGAACGAACTAAAATAAAATACATTTTCATTCGATACACGTGATTCATTTCCAAAAGCCACAGAGAGAGGAAAGAGCCAGAAACATTATGCTTGCATGAGGCGATTCGTCCCTGTAAAGCAAGTCAATCCGAAGGATGCGTATATATATATATATTATGTGGCAGATATGTTAGATCAAAACTAAATCAACGTTTTAGGATAACAATGCTCTAAATGGCTGAATCGCTTTTAAAGCCATTTAAACACAACCTCCCACCTTTGATATTAACATTATCGTTATCAAGACAAAACGCGCAACAATCAAAATCATTTAACGCTTCCACATTATATCATACAGTTGTGGGCATGTAGGAGACCAACAAATTTTCATGGAATTGCCCAAAACGAGCACCGCAGAAGAGCCTGGGTATAAAATAAATATTAGGAAGAACAATATATAACAAACAAAAAAAACCAAAAAAATGAGATTACTTACATCGATGAGGTGCTCTTTCGACCGGAAATCAGTGACTAGGCCGCATTTCAAGCCTTGCAGAATTGTCATGGACACGTAAAGCCTGTTGCGCAGGCGCAGATGCGCGTCGTCTGGGAGGTACTCGTACATGACGCCCCGCAACAGCTGAGCCAAGTCCACCGGGTCCTTGTTTCTGACAACCTTGGCAATCTCGAGAAATAGTCGAGTCATCTCACCTGGGTGGAGAAAAAAAAAAAAAGGAAGTTGAGTTAGGGATTGCTCAATAAAAGCCGAGCTACAGAGCATTGAAATAATAGGTTTCTTCCCAGTCTCTTTTACACTGGGTCTTAATCTAGATCTAATAACCGAATTGGTTTACTAAATGGCGTAGGAATCCGAATATCGGAAGTCATATAATACTGTATTATACAAATCTTTTCCAAGATCATTTCAACAGCTTTAGAAAGGCACTGAGCTCTCTCTCTCTCTCTCTCTCTCTCTCTCTCTCTCTCTCTCTCTCTCTCTCTCTCTCTCTCTCTCTCTCTCACCGCACCCCCCCAAAAAAAAAAAAAAAAAAAAAAAAAAATTCTGACAATTTATCAATTTATAAACAGTATAATTTATATTTATACATTCCGTCACTGGCTATGGACTCGTCTTTAGTACGCTAACGAGGACACGATTGTTTCAACAAGAATATTAGAAAGCTCGACCTATCCAGGTCAGCGAGAGATAAATTTCAGCGATCCATTTAACTTATCTGACCTTCAAGCTCTCTCTGTAACAAATCTCCTCACTATCACAACTTTCCGAAAAAAATCTTTACTTCTCTCTCAAAACAAAATTCATGACTAAAAAAAAAAAACTATCTTGTGGTTTGACACGATAAAATAATCTTAATTAAAAACAAAACAGAGCAATAAAACAAAACAACAACAAACCGATAAGCAGAAAAGCAGCATAATTATATACAATCCAAAAGATATATCAAGTTTTAGATTGATATGCAGCGATTAGAGTACATGTAACATTAAATAAAAATGTACCCCCCCCCCCCCTTTTTTTTTTTTGAAGCATTTGATTTGAATTGTTACGCTATACTATAAAGCACCACGAAGCTATATGAGAAAGCCCGCGTGTTACTGTTACTGCCGGCAGTAACAAGTGATTGAACGTACATTCAGAGGAACTTTTTTTCTTTGGAAACTCAAATGAACCCCGCCCCTTTTAGCAAAGAGAGAAACACAAAAAAAAACAACAAAAAACAAAAAAAAAAAAAAAACCCCCCCAAAAAAAACAAAACAAAAACAAAAAAAAAACAAATTTCAGCTATAACCGAGTCTTACTGAAAATATAAAATAGTTGTGTTTAGTAAAGATAGGACTAAAACTAAGGAGAAAAGACAGGGGGACGAAACAATTAAAACCTAGTAGGCCTTTTCACGATATTTTCCCAGTCTCACTGTTGGGTAAACAGTATTTGAATAATAATTATGCTAACCTGAAAATATTGAAAGATTAGGTACGGTCATGAAGAGAAACACAAATATCAACTAAAAAAAGCTTTCCAGAAACCACATTAAAAAATGATGAAAAGGACCTTTGGTGGAGATTCCGAGCCAAGAAACATACGTTTATTTGGTGCTTCTGAATGGTTGTGAATGCACAGTCGCCACAAATATCAGACAGAAGGTAAAGATTTTGTATCTTGGGCTAGAACAAAATTGTGAAGATAAACTTTAAAAAACTCGAATGCAACAAAGAGATTAACTTTCAATATCACCTACAACAGAAAATAATTGAAGCCTTAAGTCTTTTTGGACCTTGCGACTCACGCTATTTGGTGTTCGATGTTGATAATTATAGCTTTGAAACTTGTGCAGCAAGAAAGATGTAAAAAAAAAAAAAATAACCCAAAGAAAAGCAAATTAACACTTGTTTTACATTAATTCTAGACTCTGGTAGTTTTAGCAAGAACATCATATTGATAATTATACACCCTGCGAGTTTGCTCATGATAAGTGCCTGGAAATAATCTATTTGATATGTAGGCCCATGATTGTGATTTAATAATACATGTACTATTAAACGGCTAGACGGATTTAGTCTGAGGACATTGTGAGAGCATGTCTACCCAAGTAAGCGGGGTTACGACGGGGTCAAATCACAGAGGCAAGACAGAAATGCAATCATATTTTAGTCTGACTTAGCAGTGCCCAGTCTGTTCCACAGGACTGGTGTGCGAGCACTCATCTGGTATGACCGATTTCTAGCCAATGGCTGGCATAGAAAAAAATGTAACCGCTATTTCGACCAATGAAAAACAACTGATAAACCGCTGGTTCGACGTAGGCCTAGTGACCTAAATATCACCCCAAGTTCATCAACCAATGTAAGTTACCAGTGTCGCCGACTCCCCCTTTTGAAGCACACTCCTACGAGTCTAGAGCAGCTGGGCAGACACACTAAAACACGCACACAGCATTAAAAAACAAAAGGCTTTAATGTATGGATGATTGATCTCATGTTTTGAAAATTACCGCGACCTCATAATCCATTCTTTCATAAACTTTCCTATTTTATTGTATTCGTATGTTTACCTCTCTCTCTCTCTCTCTCTCTCTCTCTCTCTCTCTCTCTCTCTCTCTCTCTCTCTCTCTCTCTCTCTCTCTCTTTCTCTCTCTTAGTTCAGATGTTTCATTTATGTCGACATTCAAAGCTATTTTAGGCCTAATTTATGTAAAAAATAAATAAAATAAAATCAAATCAAAACATTTTATGCAACTAGATCTATAAGCATTGGTATTCTTGTCAATGCTTTTGAACGACTTAAGGTTCTTCAGCGCTGAAGCTATGGCTTGTGTTCTCGAGAATTTATTTTTATAAAAACGATTCTTACTCTTGCACATTTAGTTTTTACTCTCAATATTTTCTTACAAAGCGCAGTGCATGTCATGAGCCAGTGTTTTGGGTGAATAACATGCCCTTTCAATACCACATGTCAAGTAAAATCGATTAAGTACTCTGGCTTAAGAGCCAAACAAAGATTTGTATCAATGAAAGATTCAACCCTTTGTGGCAGTGGTATTTCATCTAGATCTAGTCTACTCAGATAAGAAAGAAAAAAAGGATATTCAAATGATACTGTTGACGACAAACTAAAATGAGCAAAGTTGTAATAATTATAAGCGTGAAAAAAAAACCCAAAATGGATTGGACACATGGCTATAAATTACCAAATACTTTTTTTTAACTTGAAATATGACCATATTGAGATAACTAAGTTGCAATTGCTGTACAACTGCTCAAGATTTGACAACCAAGGACAGACAAAAAAAAACTTACCGAAATCAATACCACATAGCAAAGTTGTGGCCACCAATGCACCAGCACTAGCACCAGCGAATCGTATTTGCTTTCTGTTAACAACATCAGTGTGATCACGAAGACATGATGCTACTCCTATATGATACACTCCGAGGAAACCACAACCAGAAAAAGAAAAACTTGGCACAACATCATCACTGTCCTCGTCCATTGAATCTTGTGTTGAAGAATAATCCTCTTCTTGAACCGCAGTCGCCATATTGTTAGGTTTATGGTCAATGGACCTTTGAGCACTATCAGATCTTATCTAAATTGAAATTGCCAAACAGCAAAATTTTAAGATATAATTCATAGATATTTCTACGACAAGCATCTAAATCTGCACTTTGATTTACTATTCATACATATTTTGATTTATAACTAATAAAAGGCCATAAAACTAGAGTTAAGATTAATTACAATTAAAAAAAAAATTGTTCAGATAATAAATATATGTAGGGCTACTTAATTTTTTTCTGTGCACTGGAGTCTAGGTAAATGCTTACAAATTATGTAAAACATTTGGTGACTTCCTTAAACAAAACTTGAATTAAATTTACTACAGACGACTTGCTACTTGATTAAAAATCATGAGGTTTACAAAATCTAGATATTGATTCTAGATCTAGATCTATGATATCTGAAGTATGGATAGATCTCGAGGTCTAGAATCTAGTTTATGCCTAAACATGTCGGTTTGGAAAAAAAGAAGTCTTAGTCTAAATTTTGATTAACTGATGGAAAGAGCTGATTGCACAAAAATCTTTTGCATACCATAAAATTAAGATCTAAATTCTACCGTTCCAGAAAAATCTAGATCTAGTTTACTGATTTGACTACCTGTAGCCCAAAAATGTAATATAAATCTTGAGATTTGTCTGGACCCAGGCCTTCTCTTGTAGATTTAGCTAGAATCTAGATTCTAGATATGTTTCAAACACAAAAACTTAACTAGACGTCTAGATCTAGAGATCTACTAGAATCTAAATTACTCGTCTAGACAAGCTCACTGAAAACTGTCCCGAAAAGTATCTTTCTAATATAGATTCTAGATTAAATCATGAATACATATAAATCTAGATCTGTATACAACAAACAAGCGCTCGACTTCTGTACCGGTTTTAAGTCAAGTACACAGAACTGAACATCTGACTATCTCTGTGAGTGACTGAATATGATTACTGTGGTATGATTGATAGTTCTATCTCGTGTCGTTGAAACCCTCAGCCGACAGTCTTCTGCTGACTGCTGAATCATTAGGCTAGACCAATGGATTTCGGCTATGCTCCGTGTAAAGATAGTCGAGAACTAACCTTACTTGAGGATGATAATCGAGTGCTGGGCGTAAGTTAAAGTCAGACTTAAATGAACTTTATTAAAAATTAATAACCAAATTCAAAGCCCAAACAATAAAAAATCATCCAGTAAATTAATAAAGGCTGCTTGTTGACACTTCCTTTTCCAGGTATGTGAAATAGAAGAGTAAAGAAGGCATTTTATTGTAATCGCGTGCTTCAATTGTTGAGACTGATATTGTATCTAAAAATAGAAAAAGCAACTTGTTTTGATTTTCTACTATTTCGATTGGTCTGTTAATGTGGAACTCTTTAGTTTAAAATGACATTTTACTTTACCAAGGGGAAGTTAGTCTGTTTGATGAAAATGGCAGCCTCCTGCACTTGGCACAATTTGTACAAAATTATTAATAAATGTAATCCCTTTTGTTTATAGCTGTATATAATATCCAGGTCTTTATATCAAATATACCTGTAAAGATATATGCGAATTCGAAGGAGTTAGGTTTAGACAAGTTATTCGATCAGCTGAAGAGCTGAATACTAAACAAGTAAAACTAGCCAAGATATAGACGTCTAGATCTAGATCTAGATTCAAGATAATCTAGGCCTAGATTCTATTTCTAGATCTAGACTAACTAAATAAAAAAAAAGAAAAATTATGTAGCCTAGATCTAGATTTAATCAAGGAATTCAGGTCATGTTATCGTATTCCACAAACTTTTGACGCCTGTAATCTTCAAATGATATCCAATTGGAGGCTTATTTTTTTTTTTTTTTTTTGCACCTCCGATGTAAGGGTAGGATCAGCAGTTGGGTTACAAACTTACATTTCTTCAATAATCAAGAAAGGAAAATAAGCAAGCCTTCTTTTCTGATACGCACTCTTGCAAGCAATCCTTTGAAACCGTGCATTTTACATATATTTTTTTGTTTGTTGCCATTGTATTTTATAGGCCTACTTATTGAGAAAACAGTGTATGCAGTACATCATGTATTCTTTATCTCTTTATAGAGGAAACAACTCTTTAAATAAAAACTTTTTATTTATTTTTTTTTTGTAAATGTGACAAAGGTGTGAAAGAAAAAAAAAAACACTGTTAGCTTAAATATCTCATCTGTTCAATAACCGATTTTTCAACACATGTTATAAAATGACAATGAGCACCTACAAGTATTTATCTGACCATGTAACTGAATGCCCATGCAATTATCATATAATTTTATAATAAGTATGTCCTTTTCTTCTTACAAAATTGAATTAAAAAAAATACTTTAAAATCAGAGAGAATGTCATATTTGCATGAATTTATATTTGTGATGCAATAGCTTTGAAAAGTTGATTTATCATCCTCAGCCTAAAGTATATTTGAATACAAGAGTTGTCAAAGCCTTTTTGATTTGGAGCCTGGTTATAAACTTCACCATGAGTGAAGACATAGATGGTATGTTCTTACTTATGTGGCGTCCAACTTATCAAAATCTGGGAAAATTTTAGACAGGAGCAAGCCTTCATTAGTTCATGAGAATATAACTCTAAATGTTTTCTAACTGAAAGCCTTCAATAATTACATTTTAGGATTTCGCAAATGTTTTATATTGCTGCACTCTTTAAAATCTCAGAGTTATCTTGTTTGAAATAAAAGCTGCCCCAATCTCAAATTTCTGAGTCATAGCTTACTCTCTAATACAGCTCATTGATGATGTACTAGCTTGTGTTTACCTACATATCATAGTGATCATTATTTTCCCTGTATGAAGAGATCTATAGGTGTAGTTATTATTATTATTGTTATTATTATTATTATTATTATTATTATTGTTGTTTTTTATCAGCTTTGCAAAGCATATAATCTCCCAGGGCCTATCTGATTGTAAATTCAATGCTTTGACCAAAAGGGTGATAACAATACAAAGATTTGCACTCCAATACCAACACATTGTAATAACCGAAACTAAACAACTCGCTCTTCGTTTTCACCAGATTTGGTGGAAGAGGCTGAGTTTGAGGCTGAAGAGCCTCTTGGCAACCCTGCCCCTCCGCCTGACGTGGACCTGGAGAAGCTACGAGGAGATCGGATAGGGGACACAGTGTTCAGCGGCAAGTGGTGTATACAAACAGTCATGAAACTGATGCAGGTAGGGAAAGGAAATGATTTATACAGGTATTGGCAATTGCAACATTACATGTTGTGGCCCTAGAAGATGTAATAGATTTTTTATGACATTTAATGTATTTAATGTTTTTTTTTGTGTAGATATATATGTAAGTAAATCTTTCAAAATTTCGGTTAGTTTCTTTGGTAGAAAAAGGTTTCAAGTTGCATTTTGTGTGGAGGAAAATTCTTATTCAATGCTTAATATCCTTTGAAGTGGAAGCTTCTCCACAACCAACCAGGAGGTGAAGTGTTACGGTTAAGTATCTTTATTCAAATTTGTCATGCTATGACTAATTCTAAAACAGAGTAAATTAATAAATCCCTAACAGAGTAATGTGGTGATAAAGGCAGATGTGGGTGACACCTCTAGTGATGTTGTGGACATGGAGGAGGAACTGCAAAACGAAGTGGGAGCACTCTGGGACATGACGAGCAATGTGGTATGTGCGGAGTTCTGTGGGAGGTTATTGTATGAATATTATATGATAAGATTATAGACTTACTTATTTTTTCATTGTTAAAAAAAACAATTTTTTTTTAGTTTCTTGTCTCTCCCACTTAAAATGACATCTTAAATTTTTTTTAGTAAGCTTTCTGAATTGGTCCAATAGACTAGCATGATTGCCCACATCATCAAGCAGTGTTTTTGCAAAAATACAGTGTAATGTATGTTTTCTACCAGTTTTAATGAGTTTGTTGGTCTGACTCAATAAGGTGCCAAAGGATTCTCATGTTGCTTTGAGGAGGTGGTTACTAAAAGCATAACTTTGAAGAAGAAGAAGAAGACTGGGAAGTTCGATTAATATTTAAAAAGCTGTATTGCATATGTGTTAAAAGTCAAGGAAATTGATTTTATCAGAGAACTATTTGTTTGTATCCTTGCAGCAAGTATGTCAGTATCTTCACTCTGTGGGAGCAGTGGAGAGCATTTGCTATCTGATATCAAACTCAAGATGTCCTAGAGCCACTGTAAGTAATGTGTTTGATAAAAAAAAAAAATATGAACTTATAATGCTTCCCATTGAACTTTTCAAACTTACTCCACAAATTACTTAAAAATTCTTTCATGTTTTGAGATGATTTAAAAATAAATGAATTTATGGCCCAATTGAAGGTGGAAAAAATATCTAGATTGCTAAATATTGTTGGTAAATGCTACAGATTTACATATTTATCATTTATTGTGTCTAATCACCAAAATACACCTAGAGGATGATGAGTGGTCTTGTAATGAAAGCAAATATGATTTCTCTAAATAACATTTTTTACAAGGATTATCAGTTAAGTACAGCTTCTCATATTTTATTTTCCTAATTTCTTTATGTTTCAATCCCCAGGAAATGTGTGTGGGAATGCTGGCAAACATAATATATCACAATGAACTTTGGGATATCATGAAAAGTGACAAATCCTTTTTGTAAGTTTGAAGACAAAGTTTGGTTATTTCAAAGATTCTCATAATCATGATATTATTAATAAGCATCTTTTTATGTAAAGCTTAAGTTGTCAAAGACATATAATATCAAATTTATGTAACAAATAAACTCTCGGGTTATAATACTAGGGAAAAGCCACATTTCAAAGAAGCTTTCATCCTGTAACCTCTAAGTTTCACCCACTCAGAGCTTTGCCATTTCTTGCGGATGAGAATCCCTTGCAAATGTATAAATTTGAGTATTTGAAAAATCCAGAAGAAATTAAACTGGGCACTATAAGATACAAAATGTCTTTTATATACAAGTCATATAAAAAATTGTTCTCTATATCAGATGTTTTGTTAGTCCACTGGTGTGATTTTTTAAAATCAACAATTTCATTGAGTCCAAAATATGCATTTTAATCAACTAAAAAAAGGTCCTCAGGCATGGTATGATGACTGGAGGTTAAACTATCTCCAGGTAGTTTTAAATGCAAGTCATTTCTGTTTCAGCTCCATCTTGATTCAACTTCTTACATCGACTGACCAGCCCGTTCTATTGGAAGTGAATCGGTGAGATATTTTTGTAGGGCACTGTTTGGTCCTAATGGTACAACTTTGTACTCAAGCATTTTATCAGGTTTTAAAAATATAATGGTGTGGCGTCTCACTCCACACATTATCACAACCGCACTGACACTGGACATTGCTACACACATATCACCAGTATTTTAGACTGCTCAATGCTAGGGGACTAGTAGTGTTGTTTACTTTCTCGAGAGGAACACACACCTCGAGATAGATGATCACAAGCTCACCTCTCTAGATATCATCTCCATTGCAACCAACTTTATAACCAGATGATTCAAAGATAATTAAAGTTAAGAAACTTATCTAAGTCATGTTTCAATTTAATTATCTTTTATTGTAACTATAAATCTAATCGTTACAATGGTTTAATCAAGGAAATGCTTATCTTCAGGAGTATTGGCTAAAATTAAAACAAGATCATTGTTTTTTTTTATATTGGTGCAAAAAACCAGCTCGCTCTATTTAAAATAAACAATTGGACTAACTAAATCAGATGTGATTGACACATAATTGATCACTTGTGGCTCAATTAAATCAATGATCTTCCATGTATGATGAGAAAGGTGCTCTATCTTTGACTATAATATTGGCATTACCTCTCAATTTAAATCTAAGGATTTGGATATGACGAAAGAAAATGTAATTTTTAAAGGAGATATCCATTTTTCATACATTTAAAATCCAAAAACACTTACAACTTTGCAGTAAATTTTTCACTGGAAGGCAAAGCTTGAGTTAAAATCACAAATTTCGAAAATAGAACTCCTCTTTTAGCTTTTAGAAATCATATTTTTCTGCCTCCTTTTCTACAAGCTTTTTCAACACAGCCCTATGTCATCAGAGCTGCGAAGTTTTCTATGCAAGTCTCAATGAAAATGGTCAGCTAGTGATGCAAGAACTGCTCAGGATTCTCTCTGGCTCCACAAATGGTCAGTGTGTAGTCATTTGGCTTGTACTGTAGGATCAATATACATGTATCTATCTGCTTAAATGACAAGATGAGTTGGAGAAAAACTTTGAAATCTTTCTGTCTATCAAGAACCATCCTAATAATTTCTGTATCTCATACATCTAGATTTTGAAAGTTGACTACTCCTCCCTCCCGCCCCCCCCCCCCCCCCCCCTTCCCCTCTCCCCACACACACACACTCTCACTCTCCCTCTCTCTCTCTCTCTCTCTCTCTTCCTCTCTCTCTCTCTCTATCTTTCTCTCTCTTCCACTCTCTTTCCCTCCCTCTCTCTGTCTCTCTCTCTCCCTCTCTTTGTTTGTATGTTTGTCTGTCTGTCTCTGTCTCTCTCTATAATTTTTTTTGTAATATCTTCAAGTTAAATTGTTTAATTTGGGTAAAATTGGAAAAGCTGCAGAAAAGTGTTTTATTTCTTCAAAGACATTGAACCTTTTGGAGCAAGAGACAAAGAAGCTAAAAAGAGATCTTGTGTTCCCTAATTGCAGCACTCAGTGCAGGCTGGAAAAACACTTGTAATAAAATCAGCTTCGTAAGCAACTCATTGTATTTTGCAGGATCCGTTAGAGGCTTAGAAACTCCATATTTTTTTTTCTTGTACTTTTACCTGTAAAAAAGGATACTATTTGATGTCGCCTGACCTTGAAACGCATCTGGAGCCTCAGTTCTGTAAAATTCCTTCTGTCAACATCACGCTGCACAAACAGATATAATTTTATCTATAGAGGGAAAGTTATTTTGCATCTAAAGTACCTTAGAGTGTATGAGAAACAAGTAAAAAAAGGATCCAACCATCACCACCCCTCCCCCTTGGTCTGCATGGCGAGATTTTTATCACCTGAAATTAAGCCAGAGGCAACTTTTATCACGATATGGTTAGCTGCAATTTATGATACTAAATTTTTAATTTTTTTTTCAACAGAAAGATAGAAGATTCTTTTGATAACATTGTCCTCTATGAAGGTGAATGGTATGTCCAGATTTTATAGTACTTAAGGGTTAATTTGTGCCTCGTCCCATTTTAACAATGTGCAGTCAATAAGTTTTAGAAAGTATCCTGATAAAAGATTTAATTCTTGATCGCATTTTCTCCAACATTGTTTTACGGTAAAAGAAGATGACTATTGTTTGTTTATCTGTATGTGGGAAAAAAGGAAAGGTTCTTATTGTATTTCATGAGTCTTCCTCTCTTTAGCTCTTTCTCTAGCTTCTTTCCTAAATTCAGCATCAAGGTTTGTGTTGGTATTTGCAAATGATTTGTCAAAGATTTTTCTGGGGTTATTTCCTTGCATAATTTTTTTTCATATCGCACCACATACATTTTCCGGTTTATAGTGGAGATATTTTATGTTTGTGAAGAGTATCTAGAGAATAATCTAAATGGAGTGAACAGGTGAGTGATCTCAGAACATGTGTCCTATTTCTTTTCTATCTCACCCTGGAATGCTTTTTCCCAGTGAGTCAAGAGATCATCTTAAATCCCCAACAGAAAGTAAATGAAAGAAAATAAGATAGTTGAACAAATGACTTAAAGAAAAGCAAAAAATATATTGAAAATGATGTCAAAAGGGAAAGAAATTTAAAAGTAATAAAAGCTGCAGAAAAAAAAGTGCCTTATATTTGGACAATTCCTTTTATGAATCTTCCCTTGCTGCATTTGATAAAAAATTTTGCATTCTGCAGCTTAGCTTTCTTACAATTCTCAGCCCTGTTTTGTGACTTTCTATATAAGCTGTCACGCATGTTTTTATGTTTATTTTATCAGCTGCCTTGCTATCTCTACCGATATCCTAATTTCAGGCTTACTCAGCCTGCTGACCCATTTACCACAATCGTACGTGACTGAATCAAGGAGCTAAACAGTTAAAACAAAAACAAAACACACAATAATTTACATCTTAATCTGTAGTTTATTTTTAATCCCTGCATTATGTTTTAACCGAGCAGCTTCAGTTATTCATGTTTTATCTGTCATTGCTCTCACAAAAGAAAAAAAAAATCCACTCTTGTATTGTTTCCATCAAGATTTAGCCACTGTACATGAGGTGGGCTCAGTTGCATGGAATAAACTTGTGAAAATGCTATATATAAATATAATATAGGAGCTATTCACAAAGCTCCTGTCATCTAGTGAATATGAACCTCAAAGTTCAACACAAAAAACAGCTATGTATGAACCAAGCTTTTCATTATCAATCATAATTATACATTCCTTAGTACAACAGCCGTAGAGCTTAAATTCCTTCTGTCTAATGTGACCTAACCTGATCAAATCTGGTTGGGTAAAGTGTAGAATGCCCAATCCCAAGACTCCAACCAGATGGTCGAGCTCTTTGTGTAAGATTCTTTGACAAATTTAGGAAGATTAAAACAATACTGGAAAATAGCTAAATCTGTTCTTTTCTCAATCTATGCAAATATCATTTTAAACACTTGCTATGAAGCTTTGCAAGAACGAATAAAAAAAAAATGCCTAGAGAAAACTTATGTCTATCCATTTTTTCATACCTACATGTTGGTGAGATTTAAGAAGATCTATAAATAGAATGAGTTTTTTTTTTTTTTTTTTTTTTTACAAAATTAGCAAATTATTCCTATAGTTATAAAGAAACTTATCGTGCTTTAAAAGAAAAAAAAAGTTTGCATTTTGATTATTCAATCACCTTTTCTGGGCCTTGATCTTTCTTTATTCTTGCACTTAAGAATTGGTCTGAATTTAATTCCCATTTTTTTTTTAAATCACGAGTTATTAAAATTTTTAATGACGATTTATTTTTCTGCAGACAGAAAATGTCACTTAGACCTTGCACTGGGTATAAAGAAAAAAAAACTTATCTAAGATCTATTTGACCCACTGCTCTCATTTTTTTTCCCACACAATTTTTGACAGTCGGAAAAGAACACATCAGAAATGACCTTACAACTTTTTTTCTCCTTTTTAGATTTGGTTTTAATTAGAAGAGTGATTTTGGGAAAATGAGTCTCTCCGTCTCTCTCTCTCTCTCTCTCTCTCTCTCTCTCTCTCTCTCTCTCTCTCTTTCTGTCTACTTGTCTGCCTCTCTTTTCAATTATCTATCTTCCTCTTTTTTCATTCGAGATCTCTCTTTCTATTTTCTGCTCTCAATCTCTCATTCACCGACACAGACTCTCTCTCTCTCTCTCTTTCTCTCTTTCTCTCTCTCTCTCTCTCTACCTTTCTGATCGATGACAGCAAGTCCAGTACCGTAAACCAGCCACAAGCTACCTGTGTTATCAGTTAGTAAAATAATGGATGTGGGCCACACGTGCAATCTGCCTAGTGTGGGTTGAGATCTCTGAGAGACAGAGGGGGGGGAGGGGGGAGAGAGAGAGAGAGAGAGAGAGAGAGAGAGAGAGAGAGAGAGAGAGAGAGAGAGAGAGAGAGAGAGAGAGAGAGAGAGAGAGAGAGAGAGAGAGAGAGAGAGAGAGAGAGAGAGAGAGAGAGAAATGCAGAGAATTGAACGAGCGATGGAAAGATGAATAATCTTTATTGATGATTATTTTTTCATGTTGTGTGTACCTTTTGTTTTATTGTATCAAAGCGCTTGATCATAAGAGAAATTTGAGAAAATTTGGGAGAGCCTGCCGTAATGGTATGTACCTCAAGATGTGTGCCACCCCGGTAAAGTTTTTGTGTTGAACATTAGTACATCTGCAGGATTATCAGTATGAAGATCTTAATAGAAACAAAAGGTAACATTTTAAAAAGTTCGAAAAAGATGTCATACAACGCGCCACTTTTATGTACTGAAAAAAAAAACAAACCAAAAACAAACCCATCCGTGGTGTTTATGATTTTGGTACCCGAATTTGAATATAACTTTTTATGCGTTTGTTCAATTTATTATAGTTGGAGGCGATAAACGGATACAATGAACATCTCTGTGTAATCTAAAAATAAATAATTCTGTTTCACTTGCAATCGTACTCCTTTGCTGTCGCGTCCTTGGGAGTGACGCAAGAGAACTCATTTGCCCAATAAACCGATAACGTATTACTCGAACATCATTCATGCTCAGCGCTTTTCATCCTCCGCTGAGAGAATTTAAGAGAACATTCAGAGGCTCTAGAACTGTCCTATTACACGTGTTGACATCCATGTGTCGGCTATAGTCGATCCCTATAGCACCGGTTGTGTAATACATTCAGAGGCTCTAGAACTGTCCTATTACACGTGTTGACATCCATGTGTCGGCTATAGTCGATCCCTATAGCACCGGTTGTGTAATATATTCAGAGGCTCTAGAACTGTCCTATTACACGTGTTGACATCCATGTGTCGGCTATAGTCGATACCTATAGCACCGGTTGTGTAAATAAATTCAGAGGCTCTAGAACTGTCCTATTACACGTGTTGACATCCATGCGTCGGCTATAGTGGATACCTATAGCACCGGTTGTGTAAATAAATTCAGAGGCTCTAGAACTGTCCTATTACACGTGTTGACATCCATGCGTCGGCTATAGTCGATACCTATAGCACCGGTTGTGTAAATAAATTCAGAGGCTCTAGAACTGTCCTATTACACGTGTTGACATCCATGCGTCGGCTATAGTCGATACCTATAGCACCGGTTGTGTAAATAAATTCAGAGGCTCTAGAACTGTCCTATTACACGTGTTGACATCCATGCGTCGGCTATAGTCTATACCGATAAAACCGGTTGTGTAATGCAAACATTTCTGCTACAGTTTGTCGCAACAGCCCAACTGTTATCGCCCGTGATGACGCACGTGAATCATAGAATGCTGCCCGTAGGCCACGACGTAACAAAGCCACCCTCTGCGGCGTTATAATTTGTTGAATTAACAATACAAGTGTTAAGAACAGCTTTTGTTGAAGTTTTCTCTGCCGGGTTGCATCAGGTTAGGCCATAGAAGTTATGGTGAAGATGCGGTGGTTATTTGTTTAAAAAATAAAATTAAAAAGAATGTCCTTTATGAGTTCGGATCTTCATTGCCATATGAGCTGGAGGGTTTCTTTAGGAAGTTTTAATACGGGAAGAATGGCTCGCATTATAAAAGCGAAGCGTAACCGGTAGGTCGGTTAGATTGGGATCCAACCCCGACACCAGTGAAGGAGTCATCGACAGAAAACGATCTCGGTGTCTTCTTAATGAGAGCCCTACTGCCTTGGCCACTGGATCTAGACAGGTGAACCTTGGAATAATTCTTCCTTGTCTCAATATCTGGTGTGAGGTTGAGGGGAACAGATAGGTGAGGACTGGCTATTTTATTGAACACAACAGTCAATGAACTAACTAAGCAACCAATTGATCTGACGATTTCTACAGTTGAAAAAAGGTTTTGAGTCGTCTGGAACTGATTTTTTCGTGGCTTTTCCTAAGCGTTTTAGCCTTTTTTGTGTTGCCTTTTGTTTTTATTTTCCTGAATGGTGAGAAACAATGCGAGAGAAAGAGAAAAAGAGAGTGAGATAAAGAGTGAATGAGTGAAATAGAGAGAGAGAGAGACACACACACACACACACACACACAGAGTTGTGATATTGAAAGAGAATGTCAATTGTCAGAGTGAGAGTACAGAAATAGACAGAGAAAGCAAACCGTATGGCATAATCATGTAAACATTTCACAGTTTTAAGTTACACCACAGTTTTTGACATTTAACACTCTACATGAGATTTTTTTCCCTTGCAAATGATTGTCCAATAAGTGCAGTCCGACCCAGAGAATTTCTCAACAGGGGCCTCTGATCTCGGTTAAGTGGAAGCCCTAACACGAGTAACAACATCCACGGAGCTGACACTCTCAAGCCAGACTGGCACGCTCAGAGCTCAACAAGAACAGCCAAACCGGTCTGAACTGGATGTTATCAGAACAGTGGCAAACGATTGCTAAATTTCTATTTATATAAATTATATATAGGGCACCCGTTCACTAACAGTTCTGATCGTCAAGGGTGATAATAAAATTGAGTCCATGTGCCCTTGAAGACTCGGCCGAGGGGAAAAGGGTGGTAAATCATTAAAATACGTGTACGCGAAGGTTATTAAAGTTAGGTGCTACGTTGTACTAAAAGTTTTGGAAATTTGGGTCAGTTTGGGCCATTGTAGCTTTTTGGTCATTTTGTTTAACAAAAGTATTTCTAAATACAATGTTTCAATTTATAAGATGTCAAAATATACCGTATTTGTCAAAGAAGTTGTAATTTTTGGTGAAAAATATTATGCTCAAAATTTCTGTTTGATCGTTAATAAACGCGAAACAAATGAAAAAAACGGCTCTTTTTACCTACTGAAATGTCGATTTCGCACATATCTTTTGCGTCAAAAACCATCACAGCCTCTTCCTACCAATTCAAGCTATTCAACTCGACAAGGGAGTTGAAGGGTGTAAAACTAAAAGACAGGACATGCTGGTGGAAATGGGAAAGATGAGATAGCATTTCTTCATTAAGGAATGGCAGATGTCTATTACGTTTAAAAAATAAATTGATTTTGTGCGCAAAATAAACGAGACAGCAGACAAATAATGAACATAATTAATTTATGGGAGAAAAACAATGTCCTTAGTTACTACATTAGCGGGCCCTCACTGTCTCACGAATGGCAGACTAGCGATGTATGAATTCAAGTGAGACAATAGGCAAAGCACAGGTGACAACCTGCGTGTAATAACCACAGCCTCCTCACAGACAGGCAAGGTTTGGGATCAGACATTCATGGTATGGATGTGTCAGACCAGCAATGCGTGGGACAGAAAATCAACGTGAAAGATGATATGTAGCACAAGCAATCTTTAATGTATTCACACAAAATATAACTCGGTGGGTCTCAATATCATTTTTGTCACCATCAAGCCGAGAGCTCAGCATACTAGCACCATATGGGCTTCACAGAAGGGGCAAATCAGGGGACTTTCGAAATTGCGCTTAGAGAAGGGGAATACAGCATTATATATTATATCACAAACTAGGTTTAGCAATAATGCGAGTGAAGTGCTTTTTTTAGCGGAGAGACTGAAATGTCAAAAGTTTCAAAACTGCAGGAAACAATTTTGTTGTTTTGTTTTACCAATTGCATGAATATAACTGCTATATAAGTGCAGCCTGTGCTTTTTAGTTTTTACCTCGGCGGGTTTGTTTTGTTTCTGGATGCTTTCCAAGAAGATTTGTATACTTTTAAATCTGTACTACGAAGTGGTGAGAGAGAAAGAGAGAGAGAGAGAGAGAGAGAGAGAGAGAGAGAGAGAGAGAGAGAGAGAGAGAGAGAGAGAGAGAGAGAGAGAGACAGACAGACAGACAGAGAGAGAGAGAGAGAGAGAGAGAGAGAGAGAGAGAGAGAGAGAGAGAGAGAGAGAGAGAGAGAGAGAGAGAGCGCAAGCATACATACATGTACACACAGACAAACTGATGGCATAGTTATGAAATTCTACGACTTTTAAAATTTTCAGTAGACTGAATAGGTTATTTTGTTCTCTACTCTTTGGTATTTTTGTCGTGATTAAGGGTCATGTCATGTTGAGAAGCAGCAAAAAAAAAAAAAAAAAAAAAAAACTGGTCTGGTCTCATCTTGTTCTATCGACCAATACATGTAGCTGGAACAGATGCTTATGCGCTTCCATGTTCATTTTTTTTGCGCATGAGAAATAGCACAGGTCTGCGTGAAAGAAATTGAAACGTAATGATGATGATTCCAATGGATTCAGTTCGAAAATTTTACGGTAATTTTCGGGTTGTTTTATTGATTGA
>JAWDGP010005473.1:0-35000 GCA_033675545.1 Elysia crispata | reverse complement strand
GTGATTGTCTTTGTGAGTCTGTTGGAGCTCGGGTCAGTGAGTGTGTGATTGTCTTTGTGAGTCTGTTGGAGCTCGGGTCAGTGAGTGTGTGATTGTCTTTGTGAGTCTGTTGGAGCTCGGGTCAGTGAGTGTGTGATTGTCTTTGTGTGTCTGTTGGAGCTCGGGTCAGTGAGTGTGTGATTGTCTTTGTGAGTCTGTTGGAGCTCGGGTCAGTGAGTGTGTGATTGTCTTTGTGAGTCTGTTGGAGCTCGGGTCAGTGAGTGTGTGATTGTCTTTGTGAGTCTGTTGGAGCTCGGGTCAGTGAGTGTGTGATTGTCTTTGTGTGTCTGTTGGAGCTCGGGTCAGTGAGTGTGTGATTGTCTTTGTGAGTCTGTTGGAGCTCGGGTCAGTGAGTGTGTGATTGTCTTTGTGTGTCTGTTGGAGCTCGGGTCAGTGAGTGTGTGATTGTCTTTGTGTGTCTGTTGGAGCTCGGGTCAGTGAGTGTGTGATTGTCTTTGTGAGTCTGTTGGAGCTCGGGTCAGTGAGTGTGTGATTGTCTTTGTGTGTCTGTTGGAGCTCGGGTCAGTGAGTGTGTGATTGTCTTTGTGTGTCCGTTGGAGCTCGGGTCAGTGAGTGTGTGATTGTCTTTGTGTGTCTGTTGGAGCTCGGGTCAGTGAGTGTGTGATTGTCTTTGTGTGTCTGTTGGAGCTCGGGTCAGTGAGTGTGTGATTGTCTTTGTGTGTCTGTTGGAGCTCGGGTCAGTGAGTGTGTGATTGTCTTTGTGTGTCTGTTGGAGCTCGGGTCAGTGAGTGTGTGATTGTCTTTGTGTGTCTGTTGGAGCTCGGGTCAGTGAGTGTGTGATTATCTTTGTGTGTCCGTTGGAGCTCGGGTCAGTGAGTGTGTGATTGTCTTTGTGTGTCCGTTGGAGCTCGGGTCAGTGAGTGTGTGATTGTCTTTGTGTGTCCGTTGGAGCTCGGGTCAGTGAGTGTGTGATTGTCTTTGTGAGTCTGTTGGAGCTCGGGTCAGTGAGTGTGTGATTGTCTTTGTGAGTCTGTTGGAGCTCGGGTCAGTGAGTGTGTGATTGTCTTTGTGTGTCCGTTGGAGCTCGGGTCAGTGAGTGTGTGATTGTCTTTGTGTGTCTGTTGGAGCTCGGGTCAGTGAGTGTGTGATTGTCTTTGTGTGTCTGTTGTAGCGATGTCTTCTTTCGCTGTTGTTGCCAGTTCCTCTCACTCACGTGAATTTACTTAGGATCTAAGATCATGGTGATTCTCTATTGTTTAATGACCTTAAAATCTTGCTCGTGCAGTGAATTACTGTAGGTCGTGATAACAAAGCTTTCGATGCCCATGCAGTGGATGATTGCTTCAATCAATTTGATAAATCTGTCAAATTTAAATCATTATTTTTATATATATATTTTTTTTATAGATGGAGTCACGAGTCCTCTGGTCAAAACTACGTCATGGAGATATTTCACAGCTTTACAACATACGAAGCAGGGGTTGTGGCTATAGGTGAGACCTAAAACGTTACCACATAAAGGAAAATAGATTTGAGATGAAAGAGAATACATGTAATAAATGATAAAAGTTATCTTTCAGGTGAATTGAAATCGAAATGATAGTTGAAGAGTTGCATATTTTTTTTTTACTTCTTTCTTCTCTTACTTACCTAGGAGTCATGATATCTGTCTCCATAAAAATCATAAATTTTCCATAATTTTATTGGAGACTGAAATGTAAGGGCAAGTAATTTGTCAATTACTGAAAACCTTCAAGAAATTTCAAAGTTGCTTTCGTTGATGTAAACAATTCACTCTCTGTAAGTTTGTAAAGTTTTGAATATCTGTAAAGAAATAATGTTCTGGACAAATAATGTGGTTTGTTGTGTAGCAATTAAATAATCACTGTTTTCACAAATCTTTCCTCGCCTATATTTCTCATGGGCTTTATACTTATTTGTAGTCCTGTAGTTTTCTCCCAGCTGACTTAAAAACTACCTCTGGAAGTTTCATATCAATATCGTAGTACTCATATCCATGTGGGAACTGACGCACTTCTTTAATTTTCTTTCTGTCTTTGTACATCTGTCTGTCTGTCTGCCTCTATCTCTCTCTCTCTCCCCGCTGTATCTTTATTTCAACGAGCTCCTCTTCCATTTTGGAAATGATAACCTCTCATTTTAAAATCTTTTTTTCTCAGGCTCTGCCCTGGAAGAAGTGTCAGCCTCAGGCACAGCCTACCTTCGCACTGTGTGTCAGCAGGGCTTGAGTCTAGCCACAAACTGCCAGGTGCTGACAGCCATGCTAAGCACCCTGCACCACATCATGACCAGGTCGAGCAATGTGAAAGATTCTCTTCTGGCCTGTAAGTTTACACCGTGTTTACACATGAGCGTACTCGCAACTCAAGCGTTGAATTTATGGAGAGCTTAACCCTATATGGAGTCCTTAGATTGCTTTATTTATATTTGAAAGTACTTGTGAGTCAAATTTCTGTTAAGTCAACCTGTTTTCCCATTTTTTGGCTATATTTGAGTAAAGTGAACTGTTCTAAATAGTAATTATTTGTCCCTACAACTTCAAAGCATCTGTTTAGAGTGTAAGAAAGACCCAAGAGGCTAACAGATCAATTGACCTCCTGGAAAAGTATGAAATCTTTGACATATATATTTTCATTATTTTCTGCTTGGAGAAAGGATTTAAAAAAAAAATTATGAAGTAGATGAGAAGTCCCTTTGAGGTTAAGGCAGTATTTTGAACAATCAAGAAATCTTAATCCTGACACCTACTCTACTTCATAGAGCTAGAGGAACATCATCTGTCGCCCTTATACCTATTTTTATGTTTTATTTACATATTTCATTTATTACGAGGGCAGGCTGATAATTAAGTTCCGTTTGCTAATAACTAGGTCAATTTTCGTCACATCGACCTAAAATTTCATACATATACTCTCGAACCATTTTTCTAGACTTAACTATAACAACAAGTTTGTGTGACGTCATTCGTGCTCATAATGCAGTGAAGCGCAACACATGATGTGGTAGCCATGTTCATGAGACAATCGCGACTTCCAATGACCTTCTCATCAAACAGCGCTCTGTTATCGAGTTTTTGGCAGCTGAGGGATGTTCTGCTGCAAACATTCATGCAAGAATGAAGACAGTTTATGGTGAAATGTGCATTTCAGACTGTGCAGTTCGCAAATGGGTGAGAATTTTTAAAGGGGAAGACCCCAGAGAGACAATTCTGCGTGATCGAAAGCGTTTGGGTAGGCCCCTTTCCGCATCGGACACGGCTCATCGAGAGAAAGTTGACTGCATGATTAGAGCTAATCGAAGGGTCAAACAAAAGGAAATTGCAGATGAAGTAGGCATTTCGAAAGAACGAGTGCACCATATCGCCACAACTGTACTGGGTTACCGAAAAGTCTCTGCCCGTTGGGTCCCAAGACAGCTCACTGTAGATATGAAAGCGCAGAGAAAGGACATGTGTACTCAACTCTTAGAGCGTTACAATGCAGAAGGAGAAGCATTTCTGCAACGCATTGTGGCTGGAGACGAATCCTGGGTCCACCACTACGATCCAGAATGTAAAGCCCAATCGATGGAGTATAGGCACAAAACTTCTTCAAGTCCAAGGAAGTTCAAGGTTGTTGCCTCTGCATGAAAGGTCTTGTTCACCGTTTTCTGGGACATGGAGGGAGTGGTCCACATGGAATTTCTGGAGCAAGGGCAAACTGTGAACTCTGAGCGATATATTTCAACACTCCGAGCTCTCAAACTCCGACTCAGACTCAGACGTATTCGGCGTGATAAGGACTCAATCCTGCAACACGACAATGCGCGCCCGCACACCAGTCGCCAAACTCAGGACGCCTTAAGGCAGCTGGAACTTACGACCCTACCTCACCCTGCATACAGCCCCGATCTTGCCCCCTCTGACTATTATTTGTTTCCCCAACTCAAGAAGTACCTGAAGGGCCATCACTATGACAATGATGAGGAAGTTATCGCAGATGTTCGCAGATGGTGCCGTGGACAGCCGTCTGAATTCTTCGCTGACGGCGTGAGCCAACTAGTGAAACGTTGGAGGCGGTGTGTTGATCGCGACGGTGACTACATCGAAAAATAGAGTGCTAAGTATGTAGCTGAGATATTAAGCTTTCGTTTGACGTATTGTTTATGTATATGCTGTGAAAAATTAAAAATTTATGATTAAACGGAACTTAATTATCAGCCTGCCCTCGTATTTAATACATCTTCAGCTTTTTTCAAAATCAAACTTATTTTTCATTTCAGCACCCAGTTTTCTCCATTGTGTACTTATTACCTTGGTGGCTCTCTACCGAAAGCTTGGTCAGTACCATGCCATTTCTGGCCAGTCCCACAATGGAAGGGGTGGCAAAAAGCATCAGCTGGGGACCTCACAGACAACATGGCAGTCCCAGGAGGAGAGAGAGGAGGAGGAGGCAGAAGTAGCGAGGCAGTGTGGTGAGGAAACCTCTGGAGCAGCATCAGAAAAAGGTGAAAGGTCTCCACCATCCGGCACGGGACGTTCCAACAATCCCCAGGGCTCCTGGTCGGAACGCGCTTTTGCTGCGGCCAGGCTTGGTGGAGCTGGGTCAGAAAGAGGGACGTTTCGTACTCCTGAGGCTAGTCCGAGAGCAGCATACAAGGGCAGTGGGAGGGCGACGAGAGAACTAGAGGTGTCATGGTCAGAGAGAAGGTTGGCCTCTCCTCTTGTGGCGGAGGAGGAGGAGGAGGAGGAATCTGAGCAGTGGAAGCAACCGAGAGAAAGAAGGAGGTTCAAGAAAAAGGAGGATGGGGCAGGTATCAAAGAGAAGAGAGAGTTAAACAAGGAAGATGTAGAAAAAGATCATACCAAGGATGGCACTGAGGAAAGTTTAAAGGAGGAATTGTCTGAACAAAAGCCATTGTGTTCCCCTGATACTCAGCAAGAATCCCAAAACAGTGAAAGCGAAACACTGGATCCTATGTCAATCCAAAACGCTTGCCCATTAGAAGACTCAAGCAACACTCTCAAAGCCATGAGAATCCAGGGGCAGAGCAGATCTGACGCAGACAGTCGACTGTCTGGAGGTTTCACACCCAGCGGTGATACACTTGAAGCAGATCAGGTGAAAGACGAGTCAAAGGAAGACGAAGAGAGAGCTGCAACGAGTTCAACAAAGTTTGAAGGTCATGAAGATGGTGGTGGCACCCTTTCTAAGGAAGCCATTCCCTCATCTTCTTCAAACACTGCACACACAGGTTCTAAAAATGTTCCCATCCAGAGTGGAGAAAAAGACAAAGACAGTAAGGATGAAGGAATCGGCAGGATAGATGTGGGTTTTGACTTCATGGAGAAAGATGAAGATGAAGATTTGGGAGGGGAAATGAACAAAAGTGTGAGTGGCAACAGCGGTCACAAGTACAGGATGCTGCTTTTGGTGATAAGAGATTTACTGGTGGATTATCTCAACAGCATGTCACAGGTAAGCTTCAGAAAATTTAAGATTTTAAATTTGAAAACTGTTTCTTGTTATCTGTACTATTTCTCACCGCTTCGCGTCAATGTGGACCACTATGCAATTAACATTTCCACCCATCTTGCATCAGTAGCAGCTGCAAGGCACTTTGAACAACCTAAAATATCACATTGCTTAGCGCAGATTAAAATGTTGTTTAGTAGCACACTTTGTCTTGTAAATATGTTGGAATGTAACTACATACATTTAAGTGTATTACTTATTCATTCTTTGATATAAGATTAACAGTTTTCAAGTGAAACTAATTGGGAAACGTTGTCTTATAATTATATTTCATAATACATGTATGAAATTATAAACTACCTTCAGAACACTCTGTTGAGAGAAAATGTTGCTTACAATGTGTTCACAGGGAATAGTGACCCCTGTGCAGCGTAAAGAGGCTCAGTTTTAATTTACCAGTCTTTCTCAGATTTTCCAAAAGCAGTTTCCTGATTTAAGGAACACAACTCTTATTTTTTACAATGCTTTTTCTTCACAATTTCACTTGGTATATTACATCTCAGAGAAAAATACGAATAACAAATCAAAATTATAAGTATACAGCATAGCAAAAAAAAAATTTGTAAAATTTAAGGTGCTATATATATATTTCTGAAATGCCTGGTGGAATATAATGGCTAATGGGCACACAAGGATAGGATCAGAGATGCCACCAAATCTGAAAATTTTGCTTGAAAATTTTTTCAGCCCCCACTCCACACACACACATACACATTCAATTCCAATCAATCACTTCATTGACTCTACAATCTGTTTGAGTAAGACCGTCTTCACCGTACTTCATTCTATTTGACAGCAAGTTTATAATTTTTTCTCACCCACATTTTTCCACTTTAGATTAAGTTTACTGCAGGAATTCCGGCAATTGTTGGAAAAGTGGTATCTCTTTAGGATATAAGCGTGCATAAGCTCGCAAAAGAATAGACTATTGGTGGCATTGTGTTAGCTTGAAAGCTGATAAAGATTTTGGATTTCATTTTGGTACCTTTTTTTACATCTGCGACAGGTTGAGCTTGCTTTATAAGCAAAAACGAGTGTGGACCATATTTTGTATTGAATATGCTTTAAGAAACAAAAACCAAATATCCAATGTGGTCTCTAAAATCTTCAAATTGTTTGCCCATTCCTCTTCCTTCAAGATCAAAACTCTGCTTAAGAATATTGGAGGGATGGTGGTGTTTTTTTTTTTTCTTTTTTTTTAAAATCTAATCTCTTTACAATAGACACTATTAAAATTTTTAGTTTTCTTTTTTTTTGTTGCCTTTCACTTTTTTCAAAGTTCATATTGCAATCAATCATGCCAATTTATCAGCAAAATATTTATGTCTTTAAGGCAAACTTTTTGCTTCGTTTGGCAATACTTTATTTGCATGTCAGAGCTAATGTTATCGTATCTCACATTCGTCTGCTAAACCTTTTCAATCCTTCCTTGAGGCCCCAGCAGAGCAGGATGGCAGCGCGCCTGTCTGCACAGCTACAATAAAATACTTGGACCAACAGTGTAGCGGTACTGAACTCCGGGCCCTTACTAGGTGTGTCAGGGATGCGCTCGGCCTGGAGACATCAGGAGAGCATGCGTCTGTGGAGGACGGCCGACTGGCTCTGCAGCATCTGTTGAGTGTCTGCGACATGTTCCGAGCATCTCATCTGAAGTCTGTTCTCATGGGATGCATGGCTAACGGAAGCTCTTAGAGAAACTCTGGTTTCTTTGTTTTTAAAAATTCTTAATTGTAATCATACAGCAATAAATGACAGATATATCTCACATCTTTTGTTTTTCTAATGTCATTCTAAACATAAAGTGCCGAAAAATATTATTAGTTGACCCTGAAGGTGGGGAATAGAATTTTCATTTAAGCTTGCTTGGTAATTAGTAGAGTTCTTTGAATGTGAATTAAACTCCCCAACATTTAGGGATTAATTTTCAATTTTTTTCTTAATATTTTCTTGTGTAAGGGGAATTGATTGGAGGGTCGGTGGATGGGAAGAGGGTAATGGCCTCATTCCTAGACCATAATGTAGCGGACAAGCTCCAGCAACTTAATCATTGAAACAATTGATTTATCAGTGAAACTATCAATCTGATCTTTGCTTGAGCTGCTTTTTTTATTGAACTGACTGGAAGATATATTGCTGTTTTATAGAAAATAATATTGAAAAAATTAAATTTATCTGATTAACAATCATAAAGACTAGTTTCCAATACAAATGTTGCAAATAAATTGAAATGAATGAAATTTGTCATATAATAATTGCTACATGCTTTTTTTTTTTTCTTAAACTGATAGCTCAAGGAACGTAAGACTAAACCTAATACTTTACTCTATGATTTGATATTGTGTTTGGTTATTCAGTTTGATAAGCTGCGCTCAGAACTGAAATTTTTTAGCTGTAATGAAGTTTGCTTTTTTCTCAGTCAGAGCTGCGGAAGAAAATACAGTGGAAACCTCATAATTCGAATTATATGGGAATGGATTAAAGCTTCGAATTAAGAGTATTCGAATTCCAAAAATGGGTTTAACAAAGTCTAAGACTCATTGATTGAGTGTGTACTGAGCTTGCAACGAGCAACCGTCCCCCTCCCCCATGCCACGTTGCTATCAGTATCAGTACAGATTGGCACTTAATTGTTAATGCATCTGCTCCCTTCTTGATTTGTTAGCGCACTGATCAGACTTTCTTGGGCAGTGATGAGCATTGCTTGGTGCTTGAGAGATGCAACACTTTTGTGATACTTTATAACGTGGTATCGACATCGAATTAAGAGAATCAAATCAGAAATGCTTCGAAATACGAGTCTGATTCTAACAAAGCCAAAGAGAAAAAAAAACCTATCATCTTGGAAAATTCGGTTTATCAGAAATTCGAATAACCAGACTTCGGTTTTTGAGGTTTCCACTGTAGTAAATTGCTCTCCCTAGGCAATTGGAATGACTGTTGTACTTTTTACCAGTGTTTCTGGGCGAATCTTAAACCATCAAATGCCAGGAAACAATTATTTCTATACTTATTACTTTATTTGAAATATTTTTCCAGTACCCTCAATGTATGACTGTAGATAAAAACAAAAAGTGGGCTGCATGTTTCAAATCATAGCTGTTTATTTTCTTTAAATTTTATCAATCAACTTAATAAAGAGCGGAATATATAAAAGCTAGGGACTTTTTTTTCCACAAAATAAGCTACATGTAATTTTAAGTTCTTGTCAAAAAATATTCTGAAATTAATAAATTGGCAGAGTTTCTTTGTGTGCACTATTTAATGAAAGGAAGCACCCCATAAAATCTTGAATGTGCATTTTTTTTAAATTAAAACAATCGCAACAATTCTTACAGTCACACTTGTCATCATTATTTTGATATCACCAGAACACATATAGATCAAGCACTCACAGCATGGATATATACAATTAAATTTATTTTAGATTTAAATTTCCATACATATAATCTACATTTTTACATTGCAAACATTATAGCAAGACTTGAGAAACAGAAAGCATGAGGACCCTAGATTAAGTTCAGTGGGCCGACACATAAAAACGGTTAAGTTGATAATAATCAACTTTTTCAGTATGGGTACACTTTATGTTCTTTGCAGGCCTGAACAAATTCATGATTCAAAATAATGTGCGCAATGTACAACTTGGTTTTTGGCAGTGTAAAGTTATTTCATAAAATTTACATAAATATATTATATATATATATATATATATGTTGACAATTATAACAATTTGTTTAGTATCGTAAGACACAAGAAATAACTTCTGAAATTCTAGTATAAGAATATTAATACTGATAAAGTTTAATATCCTAACATATAAGGTAGAATGCCTGACATGTGTCCAGCTTTTTTGCCTCATGGGATATTTTTTTTTTATTGATACTATTATAGACAGAGAAGTTTAATTTGAAGATAATTTCGGACTGAACAGACCGCTGGTATATCAAACATCAGTGAAATAGAAACCTAATTTACAAAGTTGCAAAATTCAGGTGAGAGGACGTCAATGAAAAGAGAGCAAACCTCCTAGCTTAAGTCCATTTGAGATCATGGCTGGCAAATGATGGTGGTCCAGTCACTAACACACTTGCATTCAGATTTTCTATCACATGGCTGATTATTTGTCATTGTATCATGGAGTTCTTATACTGATACGCACAATTTTTTTGATACATGTTACATCAATCTCGTGTGGGATGTAATGATAGACCCAGTCCTCTCCTCACCACCCCCACACAGTTTAAATCTCTATTGATTGTATAATTCAAGCTTGGGCTTCGTTAAGTGTTTGAGAACATATCAATTGCTTAAGTATGGAATCATTTGAACATGATAGTGAAATTTATATCAGTGATAGGCTTCCTCTATCCAAAAATGTATCATACAAATATCAGGATTTGAAATAAAGTGATACTTCAATATACAAAGGTCTAGAATACATCACAGGTGATAAATTGTAAAAACGAATGAAAACAGTGAAACACTAAATTTAACAACGACATTAATACATACTTGTTGAAAGAAATAGTTACAAATTCCTGAAATAATTTACTTGGTTTAGTATTGAGCACAAAGCCATGATATGAATGACTCAATGAGGTACACGTATTAAATCAATGCATGTATTGCACATCACCATTGAGGGATTTGCTCACTTGTTTTATCTCAAACAATTTGAACATTTACAATTTTGAGAACAAAATTACCTTAAGTGTAAAGCATTCAATACAAAACCCAAAACCTATGTTTATTACTTTAAATTGATGATAGGCCTATTATACATATTTTCGCGACTTTTTAAACTCTTTCACAAGTCGTGCCAGCTCCACCATCGATTCACAGATGCCGTCACCAGTAGTTGCGCATGCGCCTTGCACAAACCACTTCCTATCTTTGAGCTTGTGTAGATCCAGACCGTCTGCTATCTCGGCAGTGGTGAGAGCCCCCGGCAAGTCTTGTTTGTTGGCGACAACCACAACGGGAACTCTGTCCATCTCCGGGGATTCAATGATTCCATGGAATTCTTCTTTGGCTTCGTCCAGCCTGGACCGATCGGCGCTGTCCACGATAAACAACAGGCCCTAGAATAAAATGGGAGAGAAGGTGATTCAGAGTGAATATGTTTCAAATACAAATATATCTTTTAAGTAGTTTAAGAGGCACACAAGATGGAATGTGTGTGTGTGTGTGTGTGTGTGGGGGGGGTGGTCGTAGAAGGAAGAAAGGGAAACATATGAAGAATACAGAGTTGGATGGGAAAACTGCATCATCAGCTTTGCTTACCGTCTCCTTGTTTACACTTAGGAGTGAATACCATATTTCTAAGATTTAGATAAGAAATAAAAAAAAATAAACTACAGGTGCCATTGCAAACCTGTATAAAATAAAGTACTTTCTTAGGATTGAAAAAGATAAAGAACTGAGAAAACTATCTTTGTAGATCTAGGCAAGCCTAGCCTTGACAGATGTGGGAATTACTGGCAAATGTACATGTACATGTGCGTGTATTTGCTTCTAGGCTGGGTCTGAACTCTGATGACATGGGCATGAGAACATAAGCCGACGGGCCTCAACATGGTCAAAACTGGTATCAAAATAACGACCTGCAAGTTTGTTTTGATCCATCCATCAATCATGATAAGATAATACATGTACATCCCAAGCCAGCGATCTACTATTAGTAAAAGTAATACTATAAAACATCAGCGCTGTGTCAAGCTAACCTGTGTGTTTATGTAGTAGTGTCTCCAAAGAGCTCGGATCTTTCCCTGGCCCCCAACATCAAATACCGTGAAGGTCACGCCATTTACGGGGGTCAAGGTCTCTACGTTGAAGCCAATTGTTGGAATGGTATGCACGTTTTCGTTCAGTTTCACCTGTTCACAGGAAGAGAGCAATGATAAAGAATAAGAAAAATTTGCTGATTTTGCAAAATCCAACTCTAATTATATAATTCTTTTATACAATTCATTATCAAGTAAATCCAGATAAATGCGCAGCTATGGGTTCCCGAAATGCAGCGCATGTTTTTACAACAATTCGTAGCCTTGTAATGGACGTTTGAAATGATCTGAAAATAGTTTAAATTGTACCGTAATTAAAGAAAAACGAAAAAAAATAAAAGAAATCAACTTCTTAGCAACGAATGTCTTCTTACTCATTTAAAGGAAAAGGAAACTGGTCTCAAACTTTTGACGCTCTTATAAATACTGTATAAAAAAAAAAGCTTTGTTGTTTATCCAGTGAGACACCCCAGTAAAGAAACAGAGTCCGTTTTTGTTAGGGCTGGGAATATTTTGGCTACACATCCACACAACCTCGGAGAAAAAAAATGTAAAAGAGAGTGAGGGGAGAGAGAGAGAGAGAGAGAGAGAGAGAGAGAGAGAGAGAGAGAGAGAGAGAGAGAGAGAGAGAGAGAGAGAGAGAGAGAGAGAGAGAGAGAGAAAGAGAGAGAGAGAGAGAGAGAGAGAGAGAGAGAGAGAGAGAGAGGGAGAGAGAGTGAGAGAGAGAGAAGAAAGAGAGAAAGAGAGAGAGAGAGAGAGAGAGAGAGCAGAGAGAAAGAGGGAGAGAGAGAGAGAGAGAGAGGAGAGAGAGAGAGAGAGGGAGAGAGAGAGAGAGAGAGAGAGAGAGAGAGAGAGAAAGAGAGAAAGAGAGAGAGAGAGAGAGAGAGAGAGAGAGAGAGAGAGAGAGAGAGAGAGAGAGAGAGAGAGAGAGAGAGAGAGAGAGAGAGAGAGAGAGAGAGAGAGAGAGAGAGAGAGAGAGAGAGAGAGAGAGAGAGAGAGAGACGAACAGGAACATAGACAAAAAGACATGCGATCAGGCAGGGAGAGAGACAAAGACAGTCAAAAAAGAAGTGGAAGTAAATGATAAATGATAGCGTAAGTAGACAAAATAGAAGGTCATAAAAGAAAACTGTTTTCTTTAAAAATAAAAATCAAGGGAAAGTGCTCACCTTGTAAAGAATGGTAGTTTTGCCAGCTGCGTCTAGCCCCAGCATGAGTACCCGGCTGTCCTCGCCTGTTCCCATCGGAAACGCTGTAAGGGCATCGAATATTCTTGTCAAAATCGGACCCATGTTCTACGGCGTTGTATAGTTTCCTACCACGAAGATTACTTTAATTGTTCAAAAAAAGATGAAGAACAGTCGACTGTTATTACTGCACTTCTGATCTGATTTAGTCCAACAAAGTATATACATGTATAGGACGCAAGGCGCTCCACCCTTCTTTACAGTAGAGAGTATGGAAAAATCAACCACAACATATCCGACCAGGATGTTCAGAGATATCCGACTAGGAAATAAATCTTTAAAAATGTAAAAAGAAAATGCAATACATTAATGTTTTACATAGGGTCTAGATCTAAATCCTTAACGGATTTGTTGCCTGATGCTGCTTGAAGCTCAAGTACGTGTTTTGTCGCTTCTGAAGTGATGAAGTTCTCAGCAAATACGCCTTGTTTTATAGTGCCGTATGGCTCAACGACTTAATTTTAGTATCAAAAGGCGACCAAGTGGTTTCCTACACGCGGACCTTCCAGCTCGCTCGATTCAACGTGGAGTTGCTAAAAATAGAAAGGGAAATCCTGTTGCTCGGCAAGTTCAAGACTGGAGCTTTCTTGTGCTGAAAAGCAGCTTAAATAGAGAAGTTAGCCTGAGGACCTAAAATACTTGTATCAGCCAAGAGGCTGATTTGGATCTGTAGATTAATCACGTATTTTGACCTAGTTAAGTTCTAACTAATCTTAGAAAGCTCTACATTGTTTTATGAGATGACGTAACCACAAATTCATTGTTTATAGACGAAGTGTTAATGATTTAAAAACAAAACGAAAGATCTTGTTAGACTTGGCCGTGCGCATGAAAAGGTCCCAAGACAAAGTTCCCGCCTAACTGAGCACAAGTGCCCAAGTTGGGCCCTTACGCATGTTGGGAGCTGCGCATGAAATGTTCCCAAGCTCTTGGGCACAAGATTTGCGGCCCAAAATTTGGGCGGTTGATGGCGTTGGCCCAAGACGTGTATTTGCGGCCCAAAAATGGCGAATATCATCGACGATATTTACTGGCGCCAGAGAAGACGGCGGCCCCGAATATTTCGTGATAGAACCAATCCTCTCGACATCTTTAATGATGACGAACTATACACGAGATATAGATTTCGAAGACACGAAATTTTTTGTATAACTGATGAGCTCAGCTGCGATTTGCAGCTGCCAAATCGCAAAGGCTATCTACCCCCATGCATTCAGGTGAGAGCAAATAATTTTACCATGAAAGGAGAAAAGTTAACGATTTACACCGAAATAAGTGTAGAACTAGAATTTGTAGTAGGCGTAATATCATTGTATTAAAGAGAAAAAAAATAAAAAAAATTTAGACCTAAAACTCAGACCGAGATTGATAATTAGACGGACCTATTGAGACTAGATCTAGATTTACGTGCTATTGTAGAAACAACATTGCGATACTTACAATTATGCCATGGTTAAGAAGCTTGGTATAAAGCGAGGTTAGGTCTAAAATTAGATCTAGTCCGGCGAGTATATGAAAAGAAACCCAACAATTTAAATTTTACGTAAATGGATCTATAACGGTCGTTTGTTTGGTTTTTTTTTTAATTATTCCTTTCTTGAAATCATTGCTGTACCATAGATCTAGGTTTAGACCTTTAATGCTGGGTAAGCTATACAGTATTGTTTTACACACCTGCATCCATGTCGTAAGAATTTCCTCATGTCACTCAATTAAGCCTAAAAGTTGATTAGCCCATCTACTGACAAGGGTCTGTACTTATTTAAATAAACATAAATTATTACCTGATGCTCGTGAGCTTATGTTTCATGCATGAGCTATGGTGCATGAATTTTCTACATACTCGTAGGTCCTATCATTAATTATACTGGATAATATTTTATTGCCCTCGAAATGTGTGGCACCTGCACACTTATGGGTACATGGTCATTATGGTATGTGCCTTATTTGTAACGTTTCTATTAGGTAATTCTTTATTGATTCTGTCAAGCTAAAAATAAAGCGAGCTGGGCTGATTATTGTAACAACCAAAAGTTGTGACACCGAACTCAATCTTAAACTTTTTAAATGTGACCGATGAAATAATTGTTTTGATTCCAAGCCAACGGCTACTCTGAAACAAATGACATAAAAGACAATGTAGATGACCAACAAATGACCCTCTATCATGTTTGTTCCAGGTCCTTGTAGCTCTCTTCTTCTTCGCCAACGGCAGCTTCCAGCTTACGCTTGGCGACGCGTTTAGAATACACAGATCTACCGTCGGTAGGATAATCAGCCGGGTAGCAGGAGCTCTCAGCCGCAGACAGTCTGGATGGATTAAATTTCGAGCACAGGACGCTGCGAATGAGCAGAAAAATCTGTTCTTCTCAATGGCTGGCTTTCCGAATGTAATTGGCTGCATTGATGGTACACATGTACCTATACGTGCCCCAAATATAAATGAACATGAATATGTGAACCGGAAAAGCGTCCATACCATAAATGTTCAGATAGTGTGTGATGCCCAACTCAGAATACTGAACAGCGTTGTAAAATATCCAGGTAAGAGAGTTTGACGGAACTACTCATTATAAATACTGATATCGACATAGAATACTCAGGCACTATTCTGAAAGTCTAAATAGATACTTACATTCATTGATATAAATTGGAGTTAGATTAAAGGGTTGATGAAAGTACTGCACACAACTTTCTGGTCTCATTCTTAAAAAAAAAAAAAAATTCAAACCCTTCAAACCTATCTATGACTAAATGATGTTCCTCTCAACTTAGTCATAACGGTATGATTGGTTTATGAAAAAAAAAAATTTACACGTGCGAAAAGGATTGGAAATTTTTGAGACACATTGTGTCCGTCAAGTGGTTAAGCATTACTACTACTTGCTGTACAGTAGTAGGAGTACTATTTGTAGTAGTAGTTGTAGAAGAAGTAATAGTAGTAGTAGTAGTAGTAGTAGTAGTAGTAGTAGTAGTAGTAGTAGTAGTAGTAGGAGGAGTAGTAGTAGTAGTAGTAGTAGTAGTAGTAGTAGTAGTAGTAGTAGTAGTAGTAGTAGTAGTAGTAGTAGTAGTGGGGTGGTGGTGGTAGCAGAAGTAGTAGTAGTAGTAGTAGTAGTAGTAGTAGTAGTAGTAGTAGTAGTAGTAGTAGTAGTAGTCGTAGTAGTAGTAGCAGTAGTAGTAGTAGTAGTAGTAGTAGTAGTAGTAGTAGTAGTAGTAGTAGTAGTAGTAGTAGTAGTAGTAGTAGTAGTAGTAGTAGTAGTAGTAAGAACATATTGATATTTGTAGTGGTAGTAGTAACAGTTTGAATGGTCATTATTATAGAACTCATCCTAACCGTTGTCACATGGCATTATGGTAAACCTTGTATTTACTTTACTGTCTAAACTGTCCTTCTGCACACTCACAGGTTCTGTTCATGATGCGCATATCTTGAGAGAAAGCTCTGTTTGGAGAGCATTTGAATCACACCCCAAACCATTAGATGGCATCATCTTGGGTGATTCAGCTTATCCCCTGAGAGACTGGCTCTTGACACCGTTTCTCAAACCCGCATCAGCAGGGGAGAATAAGTACAACGAGGCAATTTTTCCTACCAGGGTGACAATAGAAAGATGCAACGGAGTTCTCAAAAGAAGGTTCCATTGCCTTGCGTCGATTCTACAGTACCAACCACACAAAGCATGCAAGATCATAACATCCTGCCTTGTTTTACATAATATGGCCCTAGAATTTGGAATTCCCATTGAGGCTCTAAATGAGAACATGCATCAACAGCAACAAGAAGCAGATCCAGGATTAGAGGAAATGGAACGAGGCCAAATAACAGGAAGAATTAAGAGACAACAATTTGTCAGACGATATTTTACAGTCAGGTGAGACAATGCAAAAGAAGTGTACTGTTCAATTAATTTAATGCATCTTGAACACAGTAAATCAATAAATAAAAAATGCAAAGTGTGCCTGCATTATAAGCAGTGCTGTCAGTATGAGTGGTTGAGTAGAACATAAATTCATACTGTATCCTGACAAATTATGCTGCCAATAAATGTCCAATAGTATCACAGTCAAAATGATTAAACAATTGTTTGCAAATAGTAACAAGACACAATCACAAGAAGAATAGCAAGAAAAATCTTAAGAAAAATTTAAAAATTTCAACTGTTGTAAACAAAAGTGTTTACAAAAAAATGTAAACGGTATGAATAATCATTGTTTTCTCTTCTTTGTTCATTGGTAAAACATTTTAAAATATTTACCACATAGTGCCAACGGTTAACCGCTTTTCAAACTGCATTTGCTTGATGGTATGATATTTAGCAATTTTGCATTGGATTTAAAAAATTATGGTGGGCTGTATGTCTCAAAGTGACGTTAAATATAGTATTATTATACGATATATCTCATGCATTTAATTGTTTCTCCAGCAATTCACATTCCAACGTCAATTTTCTTTCTTTTAAATCTATTATGTCCAGTTGTCTTTGCAGTAATTTTTGATACAGTTGCTCCGTCTTTGACCCTCCAGATGAAGCCTTAGTCTAATGGTTTGCACTCACTGGAGTAGAACAAAACAATTTTTGACGCTTTGGAGCCTGCTGACTATCAGCCTCAGATGCTATTTGATCAACGGTTCCTGGAAGAAGATTGTAAATTTCCATGAATAATTGTCTAAGAATAAACTTTTACAAACATCGGATATTACATCTTGAAGACAATTTTCACTACATACAATGAAATAATGGAAGTGAGTGGTTGATATTCTTGTTCATTCCAAACTTAGTAGTAGCAGAAGCAGTGCTATTAGTAGTGGTAGTAGTAGTGGTGGAAGTAGTAGTATTCGTAGTATTCATAGTAGTATTCGTAGTAGTAGTAGTATTCGTAGTATTCGTAGTAGTAGTAGTAGTAGTAGTAGTACTACTACTACTACTACTACTACTACTACTACTACTACTACTAATAATAATAATAATAATAAGAAGAAGGAGAAGAAGAAGAAGAAGTATAATAATAATAATAATAATAATAATAATAATAATAATAATAATAATAATAATAATAATAATAATAATAATAATAATAATAATAATAATAATAATAATAATAATAATAATAATAATAATAATAATAATAATAATAATAATAATAATAATA
Source organism: Elysia crispata (assembly GCA_033675545.1). Taxonomy (NCBI): domain Eukaryota; kingdom Metazoa; phylum Mollusca; class Gastropoda; family Plakobranchidae; genus Elysia; species Elysia crispata. Next base: position 17,285 of record JAWDGP010005473.1, on the reverse strand, counting down.
ATAATAATAACATTAGTAATAATAATACTTATAATAATAGTTAAGTGAAGGAAAGGAAAATTTCAGTAATTGCAATGTACTTTCCTCTGGCTTATTATGGTTGAGGGTATATATATGGATTCAAAATAACTTTGGAAAAGATGTATATGATGGATAAAACAGTGATTCCTCATTACAATTTACAGAGGGTACATCAAATTTATCGATTTCTGTACAGTAAAAGTTGACAGATTCATGACAGAATGTGTGCAGCTTGCATTTGTTATTGTTATTACCCCGCATCTCTTTTATTGTAGGTATCAAAAGAAACATGAAGCATTATTTGGAATATTCAGTCCATGATGTAATATACCTTAGCACATATTTATATTCTGCAATAAAACACACATATATGGTATGCTAACTATAGAATTCCCTATAAACTGTTGATTAGATGGAACGTTAACTTTGTCATGTTTATCTTAAATAGAGTCTTATTATCTTCAATGCAGCATTATAATAGCTCTTGTAATGATTAATCTGATGTCATAACTAGATGCTATATTATAAAAATATACATGAATTGTTCAGATTGCCGTATGACATCTGAAAAGTGGTGGATTATGTTACATTTCTTTACAGTTATAGGCTTACACAGGTTTTTAAATGATAACCCAATGTCATGAAAGTGAGAATGACTTTGTTTGCATTTATATAGTTCTAAAAACAATGAGCTTTAACCATTTGGTACCGATTTCATTTACAGATATTTTGGTCAATGACCTTGTTATAATTTGCTTTGAACCTTTGGAACATTTTTGAAGTTTGGGTTTAGCTCTCAAAGCTATTTGGACCAGAGACTGCATAGCAGAATATATGATAGTCACATTTTTTAAATCTCTGGCATATTATGCTTGTTATTGTTATACTGTAAAGTGATGCAGCAGGGCAGTTTCCTTAATGTGATTTATGCCTCTCAATCGATAGGGTTTCAGATCATTACAATGTTGAAACGTTTTGTTTATCAACAAATCTGATTGATTTTCTTAATCGTCATGATTTCAAGATATGTATACAATAAATTATTTGAAATTATTTTGGTCCTTTTGAAATTCTGTTTGTTTTGCCTAATACAAATAATACATGTAGTTATTTCTTAGTATTCTTATGCGGGTCTCGTGTGCACTTAGCATCCACCATCAACACAAGACCACAAATGAACATCAATATGTGTGGTATTTTACCAAGCCATTTTGCTGACTTGGTTATGTCAGCGTGAATAGAAACAAGTGTATTACAAATAAAATTTTACTTCTGATTGACTGATTAGAATGCTCACAAACCTGAACTAGTGGTATTTTCAACTGGAGGGGTCCATTTTATTTAATAAACCATTTTCTTGTCCTTGCTCTTGGCCTTTCTGGTACTTCTATAGCTCTAAGCCCATCTCTTTTTGACTGTGTATGATCTGTGAGAGTGACTATTTCTGCGTGCATGAGTGTGTGCATCGTGGCATGGAGTGTTTATGTGGGATATGTACCTTTGGTTTATTGATAAAACAATGATGATAGTATTTCATAGTTAATAGTTTTATTAATCGCTTTATTCCTCCGTTAATTCCCCTCATTACTTCTTTAAGTCCACCTTTTCTCGTCATTAATTCTTGAGGTAAAGGTATAAAGTTGTACTCAATGATCCCCAGCAACAATGAGTCAACGGGTGCAAGAGTGGGAGCGGAAACGCTTGGGAAATCCCCGACGTCAAAACCGAATGAATCAGCTCAGTTACGCAGTAGGAGGATCGTACCCACCTGAAGACAATGCCAGAATTGGTCCCAAGTCCCCATCCTTCCATATGAGTCACCAATGACGCCCGCAATTAAATTGTGCATCATATACTAATTTTAGAGTGGAGTCCAACACGTAGTAGGCCCTCCGTAAATTACATAAAAAGGGGTATCCCTCAAACTAACTTTACATTCGACCATCGAACGAACGACCGTCAGTGTGACCAACATCCAGAGGCAGTCGGTGCTGGGGGTATGTCCAAATATGTAATGTAGCACACTTAGTGATCTAGATCTGGTAGCATCTTTGTATTTAGATAATTCATTGCATATATCAATAGGATGCTAATCCAAACTCTGGAGATCATTCGACACTTATGCGAACTATTGGCTTTAATTTATTTGATTAAAAGTCTATAAGAATATTCCGTTATAGTTTGATTTGTTAGTAAAACAGTCGATGAAGTTCTGACTTTGAGGTTATGCATTTTATATTGTTTTGCTCATTCTCGTGGCTTGAGGTGCCCTGGAAACTGATATTAGATCAAGAAGTAGAAAGAGACCGAGTTTCATTCTTAAACCGGTAACGCGCTGTATTTTGTATATAGAATGCAGGCATTAGATGGATAGATAGATAAAGAGAGAGAGAGAGAGAGAGAGAGAGAGAGAGAGAGAGAGGGAGAGGGAGAGGGAGAGGGAGAGAGAGAGAGAGAGAGAGAGAGAGAGAGAGAGAGAGAGAGAGAGAGAGAGAGAGAGAGAGAGAGAGAAACAAGTAAGAGACGGAAAAATAGTATATTCACTAACCTACTTACCAATTTACGTCCGCCTGTTTATCAGTGTATAATTCCATACATTAGTGGGGGAATGAGTCCTGTTATGTTGTATTAATATTATCCATTATGTTCCTTGCAGTAATTTGTTTCACTGAGTCGTATGGCATTTCTAAACATCACGAAGATAGTACAACTATGTCGCAACTGATTTCATTATCATGTGAATATGTTAAGATACATTGCTTATGTCTGTGTTTAATGTTCATCTCAGGAGCCTTGAAGAGCCTTGCAGAGCCTTCCGGAGTCTTACTGAGCCTTGCAGAGCCTTGCAGAGCCTTCCGGAGTCTTACTGAGCCTTGCAGAGCCTTCCGGAGTCTTACTGAGCCTTCCTGAGCCTTCTTGTACCTTCTTGAGTATTTGCCTGTAATGAACGAATGAATAAAACTATAGACACTGCTTCCTGACTTCATTCTATGAGAGATGAGAAGATAGAGAGTGAAAGAACACGTTACCATCCAAAATAAGAACCCTAAGCTCTGTCGTTGAGCATTGAAAGCCACCGGGCCACCCTCGCCCCTCCCACAATAGCTTTCATTTACCTGTTGGGGTTGAGGGAAAGAAAAACACCACATATTATTTTATCTTTGGAATTTAAATCATGCATATTCATACACATTGCAACTAGATAAGGTATTGTTTTGGAAATGTAGGTGCTGTTTGAAAGGTATCTAATAGTACGATAGATTGAAACTGAAAGCAGCCACATGATATTGTTGTAAATAGGTGATTGACTACATCAGTTGTTTTGAATATAATGCATATATAATACTGATAACGTACCATCTATATTGTCCATACTGATGTCATAAGCACATGATTCATCCAGTACCTTTGCATTCGAAGAGGGAGATGGAACTGTTGATGACATTTTTCAGAGAACAAATGAGTAAATGTTCCAATGCACGACACACAATGTTGCGAATGACAAAATAAAACATTATTTTCCTATTGTGCGTTAAATGCCACAGTAATTCGTGAAACATCAAGGAAATACATAATCATTTTATACAAAGAACAGGTTGTAAGTTAGGTTATAAAGCACAACAACGAAACATAACTATGCACGGGGTAGAAAGATATTGCATGTAGTTTATTCATCTAAAGCATCAGATAAGGCGTACATTTAGGGTGCACAACCTTTTTTTTCTATTAAGTAAGCATATATTCTAATTTGGAAGAGAACAATTACGGTTGCAGGAAAAATATTCTCAATTATTAATGGGTTTAACAAATTTCAGGTGTTGACCTGTAATACTGATTATTTCAATGTAATTACTTTTGAAAAGTTTTCATGCGAAAAGTTTCTAACATTTTACTCACATGAAAAGCTGATTCTGTCTTGGCCAAATATTGATCCATCATCAGCATCACAACCCCCATCGATACCTCGAATTAGGTCGGATTTCTCCATTCCTATGGCTTCTTCAAGCACGGCCGTGTAGGCCCCCTCTTTTTGTGGTGGTCCTCCACCTGTTCTGATAATTTTCCGGGCAGACACATCCTGTCGCGCCTGCGATAGCAATTTTCTTATCTTTTTTTTTAACTCCTGTGTCGTTCTTCGACCCCCTCCAACAGCATTTATCTGGGGATATGCATGTACAGTTCAATTACAACAAACTCTACCGTTTCATGTTTGATGAACGTAACATGAGGTAACCATCATGCCGGTTTTCCTATTGTACTGCTGCTACTAAGTCTAGAACTTATATTGCTACACACTGTATTACTACACCTAGTAACACTGCTGCTGCTGCTGCTGCTACTACTACTACTACTACTACTACCACTAGTACCGAAGAATGACGATCAGACATACATCTTTTCCTTTATTTGCCTCTAGCAGTTTCATCTCTGTGGATCCATTTCGTAAAGAATTTCGCCTCTGCGCTGCTTATCTTAGAAACGGGATATCACAATTAAACTTCAAAGAATCTATTTTGCGTATCGTACCATGCATGTACACCCATTAATTATCTACTTAGATCGACTTAGGGAGTCACCTCATTTTGTCACATCTATCAAAGGTCGATCAAGGCTTGCTGTGGATTTACAAATCATGTTACGAGCGTTACATATTATTTTCTTTTTTTTTTTTCAATTCTGCCTACATATATATATATATATATATATATATATATATATATATATATATATATATATATTTATAGTCCTAGACCTATATCATTAATGCCACTATGATTTCTTGAACATAGATCTGGTTATGAGGACTTATGGTTTTTGAGGTCTAGATTTAGGACAAATTAATATTTGCATAACCTAAATAAGAATGCACCTATAAAGTTTGATCTAGATTGATTGTCGACCTGCGACCTGACATAGATCTAGATCTTTATATTGATGGGCCATATCTATTTTAAATTTAGATATAGACTCTAGACATGCAATTCTTGACATTCTACATCTCGTTTTCACATCTTGATCTAGATCTAGATCTAGATCTAGGTGTAGATCTACATGGTTTTTACTTACCCGTTCCGTAATTTTCCTCCAAATACCTGCTTTCAGTTTATTCGTAACGCTGTTCTTCTGTCTGGACTGGAGTGCTTCTTTATTCAATGAAAATTCCTCAATAAGGACGGATATTTCTAGCTCTGTGAAATTGTCTTTTCTCGCCATTTCGGCGTCTGCTAGCAATAGGGACGAGGTTCAAACCGGAACATGGTGTTACTAAAAATAAGTGTGTTTGTTTACATTTTCTTCATCCCAGCTGGGCACTTGTCGGGAACACTTTCATGCGCCGCGCCCAGTCCCAAATCTTGGGTAGATCCTAGTCGGGACCACCCAAGCCAAAATAGAGCTTGGGCGCCGCCCAACTTTGGGACCTTTTCATGCGCACGGCCACAGAGTGATCGAATATACGCAAATACCTTTTTTAAAATTCTATTTATTGTCGTGAATAATATTATCCATTCTTCTTCTTCTTCTTCTTCTTCTTCTTCTTCTTCTTCTTCTTCTTCTTCTTCTTCTTCTTCTTCTTCTTCTTCTTCTTCTTCTTCTTCTTCTTCTTCTCCTCCTCCTCCTCCTCCTCCTCATCCTTCTTCTTGTTCTTGTTCTTGTTCTTGTTCTTGTTCTTCTTCTTGTTCTTGTTCTTCTTCTTCTTCTTCTTCTTCTTCTTCTTCTTCTTCTTCTTCTTCTCATTCTTCTTCTTCTTCTTGTTCTTCTTCTTCTTCTTCTTGTTCTTCTTCTTCTTCTTCTTCTTCTTCTTCTTCTTCTTCTTCTTCTTCTTCTTCTTCTTCTTCTTCTTCTTCTTCTTCTTCTTCTTCTTCTTCTTCTTCTTCTTCTTCTTCTTCTTCTTCTTCTTCTTCTTCTTCTTCTTCTTCTTCTTCTTCTTCTTCTTCTTCTTCTTCTTCTTCTTCTTCTTCTTCTTCTTCTTCTTCTTCTTCTTCTTCTTCTTCTTCTTCTTCTTCTTCTTCTTCTTCTTCTTCTTCTTCTTCTTCTTCTTCTTCTTCTTCTTCTTCTTCTTCTTCTTCTTCTTCTTCTTCTTCTTCTTCTTTTCCCTTCACTACATGTGTTACACCTGTTGCAATTATTGACCGTTATTGCTCTCCATGTGTGCACAAAATTAATATTCGGTAAAAACAACGAAACTTAATAAATATTTCTAAGGCAAAGTTCGAGTTTCGCATCACCGATTTTAACAAAAGAAAAAAAAACACAAAACAAAACAAAACAACCCCCCCCCCCAAAAAAAAAAAAAAAACAAAAAAAAAAAAAAAACACAACAAAACAACAACCCCAAAACAAAACGAAAAACAAAACAAAACAACAACCCAGATCAAACAAGTTAACAAGCATGATTGCCCTTCCAAATGAACAGATGGGAAAGACAACTTTAAAAAAAAAGTGCAACTTCACAAAATATAAAAAAAAAAAACACCAAAACCAAACAAACACACAAAACAAAACAAAACAACACAAAAAAAAAAAAAAACGAAAACAAAACAAAAAGCAAACAAACAAACCCTGACATATACTATAGACCATACAACTACATCAAAAACAAAAAAAAAACTTTACAACAATGACATATATACCTCATTCAGAGCCACTCATGGTACAGTAATAAAATATATATATATAATTTTTAAACATCGGAAGTCTTCTTATATTGTCATGAAGACGTTCTTTAAATAAAGGAGAGATCTCATATTAAAAAAAAAATAAACTTGATTTGGGCGCAATCATTTCAGCAGCGCTCTCTTCAGTTTATCTCTCCATCGAAACCATAATGTGGTGCTGATGACACATTACAGAAACAATGTAATGCTCGAGCTGATCTGCTGAAAAAGTGCTCTTCAATACAAAGTATAAGCATGAATCTGCTCAGACAATATTAAAGAAAAAAAAAATTAAGGCCCTGGATTTTTAAAAGTTTATTGGGCTACAATGAATAATTGCCAACGCTTATAATTTTTTTTATATCAAGTCACAATCTGTATTGCTCATGCAAGACAAATTAAGAGAGGCAAATAAATAAAATGGCTTGTCTTGAATGTTGTATGGCTTCTTACTGACACTTAATGGATCTGGTCGATATCAAGGACATAAAATAGTGAAGTAGTACGAAACGCTTGCACAAGAAGTAGAAGCGTTCTTTACATCAGCAACCGCCCCTTAGGAGAAAAGGCGACGATGACAGTGTTCTTAAAATATAGACCAATGAAATCACCACTATGTTACTGCACACGATGACGTGTTTTCTATGACGCTGTTGTCTTTACGCTGAAGTAGGTCAAATTAAAAAAAAAATTGAGCAAAAAAGAACATTAAAAAAAAAAATTGTTTAAAAAGAAACAATAATTTGTTGTAAAAGCGTCATCTGCTTTGAAAATTGTAAACCACTGAGGAAAGTCTTTTAAATGTTTTTTTGGTTTATCATAACAAATTTGGCAAAAAATTTTGATGAATTAATTAAAAAAAGATATGTAACGAACTTTCAAGAGCATTTGTAGCCTTCATTTTCTTTTGTTCCGCGTGGGTCACTGATCAAATGAACAGGTGGGAAGACAACTACATTGAAGAAATACATTTTCACAAAAATAAAACACTTATCTTCCAGGGCCATATAAGTAACTGCATCGAAGAAAACCAAACAATATCCAGAGCCTTACGACCATATCAAAGAAAAGAAAACTTTACCACAATGAACATATAGAAAAACAAATATTAGGCCTACAGCAATATCACATATATCATCTCGAGAGCCATACAACTAAATTAAAGAAAAGCAAACTTTACAGTAACAAGTACAATCCCCTCCAGAGCCATTCATTGTAAAGTTTTAAAATATATAGAACATCGAGACATTAAAATTCTTTTCTTCTTTTCTTCAAGTTTTCATGTAGTCATTCCCTAATGAAGGAGATATCTCAAGCAAAAAAGTACACTAAGTTTGGGGGCAATCTTTTAAGCAGCAATCTTTTCAGTTTATCTCTACTTCGAGACCACAATGTGGTGCTGATGGCCCACTACAGATAAATGTAGTGCTCGACCTGTTGTGGCTTCCCAACACTTCTCAGACAATATTACAGAGAAAAAAAACCACTCTCTCTCTCTCTCTCTCTCTCTCTCTCTCTCTCTCTCTCTCTCTCTCTCTCTCTCTCTCTCTCTCTCTCTCTCTCTCTCTCTCTCTCTCCCTCTTGAAGTCCTGTCCCGATTTTTCACATTGCTTCGCCCTACTTTCATTCTTTCTATTCAATTTCCGAAATTCTTTGATTTGAAAATATTTAAGTCAATACACTTAGGACTGGATGTCACTACAACTACTACTACTACTACTACTACTAGTAGTAGTAGTAGTAGTAGTAGTAGTAGTAGTAGTAGTAGTAGTAGTAGTAGTAGTAGTAGTAGTAGTAGTAGTAGTAGTAGTAGTAGTAGTAGTAGTAGTAGTAGTAGTAGTAGTTGTAGCAGCAGCAGCAGGAGAAATACAATTATAATAATATAAAATGTCACAAAACTGGAGATGTCAAAGACCAAAATCTTGCAACAGTTAAACCAATTTGTGTTTGAAATGATCATGACTAAAATTTAAATCTTTTAGTACATGCGTTGTAATATTTTTTTTTTTCATAAATAAAGGTGATAAATGTAGTTGTATCGATTTTATAACTTATATAGAGTATTTATACTGCACCAGTTAAAACAAAACCTTAAAAGCTATAGTAATGCATATGAAGCAGAACAAAATAATAAATGGACCCATTTTTGCGACGTAATCCAAGCAAAGGTCATATTGGTAACAATGTCTTAATAAAATGTAACTTCGCTTTAAAGGAAATATATAAAATCGTAAAAATATCCGAAAAGTGTTCTTGCAAAATGTTGAAGACAATATTAGCAATATAATACAGAACTCGTGAAAAGATAATCTTTTCAATCTGATTGACAGCGAGGTCTCCTTCAGGCCGATGTATCGTCAATGTTTGATGAGATTTGACACCGCCATCATAAATAAGCCACGCAACTTAATATGGGATTTGATACCAGCATCATAAACAAGCCACGCAACTTAATATGGGATTTGATACCACCATCATAAATAAGCTACGCAACTTAACATGGGATTTGATACCACCATCATAAATAAGCCACACAACTTAATATGGGATTTGATACCACCATCATAAATAAGCCACGCAACTTAATATGGGATTTGATATCACCATCATAAACAAGCCACGCAACTTATTATGGGATTTGATATCACCATCATAAATAAGCCACGCAACTTAATATGGGATTTGATACCACCATCATAAATAAGCCACGCAACTTAATATGGGATTTGATACCACCATCATAAATAAGCCACGCAACTTAATATGGGATTTGATACCACCATCATAAACAAACCACGCAACGTTTAGAAATATTTTTAGAACAGCATTAAGGAAAAAACACGAGAGGGTAGGTGAAATTAGGGAAGCAACTACAGAGGCAATATGATTGAATTAATATATTCGTGATTTTAAGATATTTATGCTGTGCTCTAAGATGTCATTGGTTCTACATAAGTACTCAGCGCATTAATCTACAAGCTATTATTTATGGATGGCACTTTAAAAAGTAAAAATATCCACGTGAAAAATCAAAACCAATACAAAAAGTGAGGTCACAGTGGAAGACCTAAATCTGTTAAGATTTCATCATAATGCCGTTAAGCTTTCACATATCGAGCTCACTAGATAAAAGAATAGAGCTCGACAGATCCGAGTTTGATAGGATCGACGTACAAAGATAATCTGCCAAGTAGATTTATTGAGGCAATTAAAACCCCCACAAAAAACAAACTGCGAAACTGATGACTTGCATCATCATTTTAGAAACAAAAACAAGGCACACGTTTTGTGTATATATATGAAGCTTTATCTGCCTGTCTAATAAGTGGAGGAAAGAATAACAAGTTCTTTAATCTATCAAACCACAAGAAAAGAAATATATAAAAAAATAACAACCCAACAACAATACCCCCATCCACACACACACACATACAAACACTAGAAGTTACAGTCTCAAAAGTCAAGAATCAAGGAAGTACTAAGAGGAATCAAAAATAGAGCGAGAGAAAAAAAAAAAGGAAGAAAGTTGGGTGATTTGCATTTTGATACAAATCTCAAAGTTTCTTGAGATGTCTTTGAGAGAAAAAACTAAATGTAGTGGTAAAAAATGTAAACGTAACAATTTAAGGTATGAGAACACAACAGTAAAAAAAAAAGTATACTATCGATCAACTGATTCTTGAGATATAGATCTAGGCCTGCAGTAGCTCTATTTTCATGAGATATTTGACTTCTGCAGCACATCAAAAACACTGCCTTCCATGCTGAGTGAAATAAACTGATCTCGATTTAATTATCAAAAGAGGGCTTGACCCAAATCTGCTATGGATTCTTTACTAGATCCTAGGAAGGTCAACGTCCCGTAAGTTTCCCTAAAGAATCTTACACAGAAACAATGAGTTTTGGATACGCGACAAAAGGGAGAGAAAAGGGTAAGATCAATTTACTGGAAAGTTACTGCAACGTCCTGAAATAAGGCAACCGACATGCTCAAGTCATTGATAAAGATGAGGATAAGGAAAATAAAAATTAAAGATGATGAAGATGATGGGTATATATGTGACATATAGGACAAAATATAACGCTTGCAGCACAATTAAGGTTAATTTCTATAGCATTGAAAAAAATGATATTAGTTTACAAGCAGAACTGTTTCATAATGTTTGAGTTGATTTCAATCACTTTAAAATCTATTTAAAGGATTTAAGACGATATAAGGCTGACTTTATACGCAATGTTTTCCTTAAAATAAGAATAATATAAGAAACCAAAACAAAACCTTTTTTTTTTACATCGTTAAAACTCTAGGATAAAAATAAAAGAGATTTTTTGCGTGTCCAAAAGATCTATTTATGGCTTAAGAAGAAATAAAAAAGTTTCCTTGCGTTCCCAAAAGATCTCTGGATCTCTAACGAAAAATCAATTACCAACATTGCAGTATGTTGCACCCATGTCTTCATAATCAAGATTCACTCTAGCAATAATTTCTTTCATGTTCCCGTATTCAGCCTCGGTGTTTACATCGTCCGCCAGACTTGTGTATCTTAACTCTGAAGTAGGCCGGACCGTCTCGTAATATTCGTTATCTCTTTTATCGTCAGCGTCCTGAGGGCCAAGAGAGACAACTCTGGCGGATGTCGCTTCCATATCGACAAAGCTGGACATCCTCTCACCTTGTCTGTTGTTGGCGCCATTTTGACAATTTTCTCCTGGTGTTTTCCCAGTTTTTTGAGGAGCTTCTATCGTTCTCGTCTGGTTCACCTCCCTTCTACACAAGAGAATTCCTGAGACCAGAGCAAGGATTATAATCACGGGTATGGTGGACCCTAGACTGATACTCAAACAGGATGTACAGGCTGCAGCTCCTTGTTTCCTCCTGGTTTCCTGGTTCGGCTCTTGAGTTGTGGTTGATGATGGTAAAGATGTTGTGGGTGATCCAAAAGTCGAAGCTGATATTGTTGACATCATAGGGCAAACACCAGGTCTTGGCTCATTTCGCCCATAATAGTAATACCAAACATGGCGCGCGCCTCTCCAGATGATATTGATACACGATAGATCACATGATTCATACAATGACATATCGATATGATAAAGTCTGGTAAAATCGAAATATCTATTCTGCTGTAAGTAATATTTTACAACTCTCACGCAATTTATGGAATCTGGTTCATCAGAACAAGGGAGTTCACATTCATAAGTTGGCTCGTACAGCTCTGGCGGCAGTTCCATACTCTTGTTGGAGACATCTGTCACTTCCTTACTTGAAGAGCCCGAAATTTGCAGTACACATGCACCGCTGTCGTTTGAGCACAAACACTCATAAAATCTGGGAAAATGAAAAGTAAAAAGATTCAAGGTGAAAAAAAAAATGTTTCGCGATCCCCTCTTTCTTTTTGTCTGCACAGTTTGTTTTTGTACCTATTAATATCTATGTTGCGAAAGGGAACTTCGATTTGTTCCCCCGCTATCTCCTCCAAATCCACTCAATGTACAGTTATTGAAATTTGATCTGCTAAGATTAGTTTCTTACGTGGTAAAACAAAAATATTAAAGAACAATTATTTATTTAAGCTGAAACGTTTGTGAAAGTTCCTTAATATTTTCCATTGGAATTAATTCATCAATATTTATTTCCACTTTTGTTATGATGAATCAAATATTTAAAAGCCCGTTCTCTGTGTTTTACAATTTTCTAATCGTATGATTCTTGTAAAATACATTATCGTTTTTTTAATATAAATATATAGAAACATGCTTTTTATTTTATGGCATAAAACTGCAAGTTTCAAAATTAGGTAAAATTTGCCCCCCTCTAGCATAAAGACAAAGACGTGCCAAAATATTTGGCATAGTTTGGTGCGCTCTTTCTCTCTCTCATTTTCTTTCAAAGCTCTGAGATAAATATTGCTTGCAAGTTTTGATCAATATTTTAGAATCTACATTTCAATCTAGATCAAGATCTACACATCGTTTTTTCGTAGATCTATAATGTATTACATTTGTATTTCTTTCTTTCTTATAGATATCACTCTGAAATAAAGTAATATTTTAAGGCATAATAAAAATCTAGGATTTGAATTTAAACCTAGAATATAAATCATGATAATCTTGAGGACTTTCTAATCAACTTCCATATCTAGGAATAATCTGAATTTCGAAAAGGAATTAAACAGGATATAAACCTAGAATAGAATTTAGATTTAGTTACCATAATCCTATAGTACTACGGTATACTTCATCTGGATTAAAGCTAGTTGTTATATGAGATGCCATGATTTTGTTTGATACTTTATCCCAACAAATTTTTCAGTCTGATCAAAGCATTTTTATTGCCCTAAATTTCCGAGAATACTTTTCTTCCGTACAGCAATTTCATATAATAATTTTTTACAGACTGAATTCTAGCTAGATTCTAGCTTGAAGAAGTCTTTTTAAAAACTTGATCATTGTACATTTTTTTAGTACGCTTCTTTGCTCATTTAGAGTTTATTTAGGAAAAAAAGACTCTTTTTGACAAATCAAAAAATTTTATGTAACATAGGCCTACTGATTATCTGCAGCGGATTTTGTTTTATAAATTCTAGACAAGATTTTCAATAGCGATACATCAGAGTAACCATTGTTAAGATTGATAGTCGTTTTCTGATTCTAGATCTGGATGTAACCCACACAAAGGTCAAGAATCAAATTAAGATTCAAATTAGTCATCAGTCAAAATCAATATCTAGTATCTAGACTTTCAATAGATCTAGGACTTGATCTGGATCATAATTTAGAAATAATATTAGATGCTATCAATTTATTACAGTCAATCGCAACAAATTTTTCAATTTGATCAAAACATTTCGATTGCCAAAAACATCTGACACTAGAATTTTTTTTTCCAGGAAGCATATTGACTGTGATGTTTTTTTTTTTAGATTTCTCGGTCCTGAATTTAAAAAAAAATTTAATCGCCGAAATTTCTTTTTTGTTAATACCCTTCTGCGACTTATTTAGAAATATTTTTGAATACCATGAAAAAAGTTTTGAGCATTCTTCTAAAAAATAATTGAAAATATTTTCTCATTTTCTTTTGCGAAAAATTTTGAAAATCTAGAGAAGATTTTGATCGAAGCAAGTTAACAAGAACAGTTCAGTAATTTTGTAAAGTAAGAAATGTATAATTTACAGATTTTTTAAAATAATTATATAGGATCAGATAACTGCACGGCTAATAATTGCCGCTAGACACTGCACTTTTATGCGCTTCATGCGAAAGTTCACAGCTTTCTAACTTTAAAAAGATTAAAAAAAAACCAACATAATAATTTGGGAAGGTACAGAATTGATGGATTTATGATTGCTATAAATTTTCAATAGTATTTTTTTATTTTTCTAAAAGCAATTGGATAGAGATTTATGTTTTAGACAGACAGACTACTTGATCGTGAAAGTATTTTTATGTTACCCACCTTTCACATTTTGCAATATTTTTGAATGCAATAAATTTGTATTACTCTGTTCGACCAATTTTTGAAAATCTGTAGCGAATCTTCATTGCATAAAAATTATTGAAAAATACAAGTTTTCCGATTACATTTAATTGATAATACTCTCTGACAATAGGTTTTTACAAAGCTATACAGTTTTTTCGACTAATTTCATGTAGATCTAAAGGATTCTAATAGTAAAGGATTTTTTTTATCCAAGTAAGATCTTCTATGGGATAAATTTTGGCGAGATTGCAACTTTTAAAATTTGATCCAAACCTTTGGTTCCAGAAATGGAAACAAGATTTTCTACAGAGAAGATCACTTTGTTTCTGAATTTGTTTTTAAGAAAAAATTAGATTGACAAACACTGTAAACCCAGATACTTTCCAACAAAAAAAAATAGTGCCTCTACTTAACAACTTTTGTTTTTATTACCTGTTCAATGTATAAGAATACTGCTTAAAATCTGAATTGAAATGTGTCACCCTGTGATGGCACCTGTAAAGACCATAATTTCTACAAAAGCAGCTGTCAGGATCTAGGAATCGGTTTCAGTGGAGACATGATCTAACTGCAGAGTGTGTAAGTCATACACATGTTATTGTGGTTTATTTTTTTCCCACTGGAGACATGAATGTCAGGACCAGTATTCAGCTTCAGCATAGAGATGAACTAATTGATGAGGGTTGCGTGAAAAATAAACATCCAACTTTGGGTATTTTTTCTTTGCATTGGAGACATCTTTTTCACCACACCAGATCAAGCGCTACACTACATCTGTAGTGGGTCAGATCAGTATAGAGAGTTAAACTGAAAAGAGGGCTGCTTTAAAAGATGCAAACAAGTTTGGTTTTCCTTTTGTGCTTGAGATCTCTGTTTCATTTAAAGAATGTCTTTTACGACAACAGGAGAAGCTCCTCTTCTTCTTCATCTTACAAAGGTATGCCTCTCCCAAGGATCAGAGCTACAATTTCGCCTTCCTCCAGTGAGCCGTCCTCCAGATCTGATACGCTCAAATAAGATAAAGAAGAAGAAAAAGAAGAAAAAGGATTCTTCTTCTTCTTCTTCTTCTTCTTCTTCTTCTTCTTCTTCTTCTTCTTCTTGTTCTTGTTCTTGTTCTTGTTCTTGTTCTTGTTCTTGTTCTTGTTCTTGTTCTTGTTCTTCTTCTTCTTCTTCTTCTTCTTCTTCTTCTTCTTCTTCTTCTTCTTCTTCTTCTTCTTCTCTATGTATTAGTTTCTCGACAAATTCCGCAAATCGGAACTTTGAGATTGTCATTCCCTTGCTTATAAAGTTATGTAAAAGCTTAAAGCACAATTCGACTTTAATCTTTGTCAAACCTCATACCCTTTGGACATTAGAATCAAATAACTTAGCAAATAAATTTCAATTTGATTTTAATGCATATATTTTCCAAGGAAGCCTCAAGTCCACTTTTTGCCAATTAAATCCCGCAGCCCCTATATCAAACATTGATTCCGATGCATGTCAAATAAACTAAACAATGAAAATAGGAACAAAAATATAAAATACATTCCAAAACTTTCTGATAAACATTATTATTGCCATTAGGTTTTGTGAAATTTGTCAGAATCCCTAGAACACTGAGAAAGAAACTGTAGAAATCAAAATAATTTAATTCAAGTAATACATAATCATCCATTCTTTCATCTATGTATCTGTATTTTCAATGTCAGATTTTATCATTTCATGTATTAATGTATCCATTTCTCAATCTATCAATCTATCTTTCTATCTGTATATGTATCTGCGTCTATAAACCTATCTATTTATAAATTTATATGTCTAACACTCAATTGAATTATCTGCCTCTATATAACTTCTCACTAAGTTGACTGGCCTTTAAAAATTCATTTTCTTAAGTTCATCATTTGAACTTCATATTCTATTTAAGATATAAATGTAAATAATGACAAAAAAGAAGAAAAATCACACCCTCCACTATTGTAAATATAGATTAGAATCTAAATACAGAAACCACACGCACGGAATACACAGATACAAAAATATTTCTTACTTTTGAGATGTATTTCTAAAGTATAACCTGTTGGTATATCTCATTTTTGGGAAACGGATATGGAGATAAAATCCAAGAACTCCTGAAACCATCAGAGAAACTAGCAGCACACATACAGCATGAGATTTCGCCATGTCAAGGTTTTTCCCCTTTGCTGTCACATTTAATGCTGCAGTTCAGAGCTTCATTCGGTGATGAATACAGAATTAAACTAACTTGGTATAATCAATCTGTTCCAAAACAACAACACAAGTCTGAGAAATAGAAATGAGAAAGCAAGGCGCAGCCAATGAAAATTCCACAGAATAATTCTAGACAGAGCGAATGGGTATCTGTTGCCGTAACCACAATGAAACTGTATAATAAGGAATAAAAGGAACTATATACCAACATCTGACTGAAGGAGTGACTGAAGGAGCACACAAAATTTAAAAAAAAATCATCTGGGCCCCTTGGCAGAATTTTCTTCCTGGTTATTATATTATTTCCTTCTCACGGCTGTTTGCTCTAATTTAGGGCAGGAATTTAGTTTTGGGGACCGGCGAGAACCTCGTTTGGGCTTATGAGACGATTTTAATTAAACGGGCGGCTTACAGGTGTAGATTTATCACCTGCAGGTAATTTTACCTGACAGGCTGGGTCGGCTTTTACCGGGTCTGTGCCTACACATAGCGGGCGCCGCTTTCTGCACTAGAAATCGGTTGTAAAAGCGGAAATTCCATTAAATTTGTTACTAAATTCTAATTTTAAAAGATAATCAAGTGTAGTATCATTTAAAAGATCTTTTTCTGCTGTACAAGACGCACTCAAATTCATTGTCACATCGCTTCGTATCGCGTTTTTATCAATTCCGTTCTGTGGTACGTGCTTTTGAAGAAAATTTTCTGTTAAATTCTGACTTATTTCCTAATTATTTTTTTTACATTTACATCCCTCGGTGGTTTTAAAAACAATTTGTGCCTCTACTTTACTTATCATTTGATTAAGTGTGAGTGAAAAAGCTAAACCGACCCTGTTAGTTTTTTTTTTCCATGATTTTTTTTTCTTTTCAGTGTGTAACATGCCAGGGTTCCTATCATATACACTTATAAAATG